>JAMPIV010011086.1:0-125134 GCA_024509875.1 Oreohelix idahoensis | reverse complement strand
TCCGTGCCGTTTTACTTTCCTCCGACACCTTCTGTTCAGGCTGGAGCATTATAGGCTTTACATCATGTTTGCTACTGAACTACACATATATACAGGCATAGCCACGTTTCGACAAGTTTTTGAAAAAATGTTACCTTCCTACGTCTCCCCTAACAACCAAAGATAGTATTTATAGTCCGACCAATCGTGTTTAGTCTTATATTTGTTGCGCTCCAATCAATTTGGAGTTTACATGGTAGGCTATTTCCGTACGCACGGTTTTTTCAAACACGTTATAAAAAAAATTTTATGAGCAGAAATGATTTCATGCTGTCAGGCATCCCCACTACTTTATTTTGGTTATAACTTGTTAATTCCTAGACTATTTGCATAACGTTGTACATATTCTTTGTCAGCAAACCCTAAGGAACCCAAATATATATATTTAATAGAGCTAATATGCTGCGTTCAAAATATGCAATTCCTTCTACCTCCTGTTTCGAAGATGTGCTGTCTGGGTACTGTAATGTTTTCAAACGTAAACCCATCTATTGTCATCTTCCTAATAAGAGTTTTTCAGGATTTAAAAACCTAACTCTGGGAAGGGTAGTGAATTTATCACTGTCCGTCCGAAAAAGTTAGTGCATGTGGCCTTACACGCGTGATAGTAGTAATTGTATATCGCGCGACGCGTGTTCAGTGTTGCACGAGTTCGGCTTTATGCCTCTCCCTTCTCTCTATCCTTTAGTCCATCTGTCTTTAGTTACGCCGTGTATAAAATGGAATGAATGAAATATTTAAATTAGGTCATTGATCAGCTTGGTATCTCAATGTTTTTCCAAGAAATACAGCACACGTTTCATTGAAGAAAGCGGGTAATAATATAGTAGGCTTTTACTATCAACGTCTCTCCACATGTAAGCCTACCTTGCCGTGGTTGGAGAGCTTGAGCGCCCCAATGATCCCGGGAGCTATGCCGGCGGGAGTTTTACTCCTGGCAGGGTCACCCAAGCCGGACAGGTCCTGGGTGAGGGGCCAGACTAAATGGGCTGAGGAGTGGGTGGAACCCTATAGGTGTAGATGCAGAACCCACCGGCGAGTGGTACATGCTCTGGTCTGCACCAATCCACCCCCACTTCATGGGTTAAATGCTTTCTTGCCTCATTCTTCACTGTTTGTCGTCTATCACGCCCACGGCGACCGTTGCCTCAATTGGCTGTGTGTGGTGTACCCGGAAACGGGGCCTCCCAGCACTGAGGCACAGTTAAGTCCCCGATGTCACTTATCGGTGCAGAATTGAGAGAGATGGCTGAGCATCACAATCCCCCCTGTGTTGCAGCATGATGAGAACCCAGCATTGCACACTGAGCTTGGGGGGATCACTTGGGCACCAGACTTAATACTGGCTCTTGACTGGATGGCCGCATGCAGGAGATTTCTACAATGGAGGGTTGGCAGGTGGTGGGTATCTGGAAGTGGCTCTGTGCAGGACGTGAGGATTCCTTGGGAGAGCCCAAAACCAGAGCACAGCATTGTGCAAGCTCTGCATAGTTGGAGAGCCCCCTGGATGACGGGGAATGCACAGTGTGCTACCCCACCTATCCCCAACTGCTAACTTAGAACCAGAAGTGGGGTCCTCTGTATGCGTGCCAGGCCAGGATAAAACGCCTGGGAAAGAGACTGGAGCTCAGAACTCCCTAACTCAAAGTTGCAGGATGGCAGAAAAGCCACGGGAAAGACAGGGCTATTTTGAAGATAACGCAACCATATTTTCACCATACGAGCTCGGACGCCGCCTCGGTAAACAAGGTCCGCGCAGAGCAGTGACACCCCCAGGCTGCTTGCGAATAGTCTACTACTGGGAACATAAACAGATTAGGGATGAGCCCACTCTCCCTTTGAGCAGGTGCTAAAGTCGTAGATACTGGGCCAGAAGGCGCACCGGAAACCACAGTATCATGCAACTCGCTTTTTTTTTTCTATGGAGAGTACACCGTCAAATAAATCTCGTTCTGGTGCTCGCCCTGTGGAGCTCCACCAGGCAGGTGCAGTGCCGGGCTCTGAGCCTCGACAGAGCCCACCCTCAGCTACTGGAGGACCCTCTAGACCGTCTTGTGGAGTCAGCGGACGGCAGAGGAGAACTACTGACCAAAACAAAACAGAAAAAGAGAAACCCAGAGTGCCACTTGTCATAATGCACTGGAATGCAGAGGGAGTGAACAGCAAGCAGGCTGGATACAGCAAAAAGACAGAGCTGGAAAACATCTTGTATGAGAAGCAAGTCAGTGTTTGCTGTATCCAAGAGACTCACTTGAAAGCAGATCAAACCTTTAAAATAAGGGGATATCAATGCTTCAGATCCGACAGAAAAGATAGACGAAAAGGAGGAGTACTTACTCTTGTAAGGAATAACATTCCTGCACACGAAAGGAAAACCTTCATGGATGGAGCAGAATATCAGCTGCTGCAGATAAAGGTAGACAAGATGGAAATAGAACTCCTGAACTATTACTGTCCGAACAACAAACCTCTGAGTCTCAGCTCTATACAGGTACCAGCCACCAACTTTATAGCAGTTGGGGACTTTAATAGCCACTCCCAGAGCTGGGGCTATAACCATCTGGATCACAGAGGTGAAGAGGTTGAAACTTGGCAAGATGATCACTCCCTAATCCTAGTCAATAATGCCACAGATACTCCTACCTTCTACTCCAGAGGATGGCACACAACTTCAAAACCAGATCTTGCCTTCTCCACACCAGATATAGCTGGATCTATTAGTAGAGAAGTAGGAGATCAACTAGGGGGAAGCGACCATCGCCCAATCTTTCTTACTGTCCAGAGTGCAACTCTCAGTACAGGCCCAGCCATTACAAGATGGAACTACAAAAAAGCCAACTGGGGTTTATTCAGGCATCAGGTGAACACGCTGCTGTCTACCCTCAAGGTACAGAACAGAGATATTAATGAAGTGGTAAAAGACTTCAACAGATGCATACTACAAGCTGCAAAAGAAACCATTCCCAAAGGATGCCGGCGTAACTACATACCATACTGGTCCAGCACACTCCAAGAACGTCAGGAAGCTATGGACAAGGCTAGAAAGAACGCAGAGTCTCAGCCTTCACTTGAAACTCACAACAAATGGAAAAAGGCTGTAGCAGAGTTTCAGAGAACAAAGCTAGAAGAAAAACGGAAAAGCTGGAGAACTAAAACGGCATCGCTGAACCTTGAGAAAGACGGCAGGAAACTTTGGAGATTAGTCAAGTCTCTAAATGAAGAGCGTTCCTCACCAAGGCAGACTATCACATTGGATGAAGGTGGCAAACTTTTCAGAGGAAAACAAGCTGCAGACTTGTTTGCTAGAAGATACAGTTCAGAAAGCAACTTACCCATTAACATAGACCATCAGAGAGAGATAAGAAAAGAAATACTGGCAACCATGGGACAGACAGATACTCCTGCCCCAATGAGGGAACCCATCACACTAGGAGAACTACAGAAGGCTATTTCCAAGCTTAAGTTTCAAAAGTCACCCGGCCCAGACAAAATCAGCAACGAAATGCTAGTAAATCTGAGCTCAGCAGCAAAGACAAAACTGCTTGAGATATTCAACCACAGCTGGTTGAAAGGAACGGTACCCCAAGTATGGAGAGAAGCCATCACAATACCCATACTAAAGAAAGGGAAATGTAAGACCGAGGCTGCAAGTTACCGGCCAATCAGTCTCACAAGCTGTGTTGGGAAGACTATGGAGCGAATAGTCAACCACAGATTGAAATGGTATTTAGAGTCTGAGCAGATCCTGGTGCCGGAACAAGCTGGATTTAGAGAATGCTACAGTATAGAAGACCAAGTTACTTACTTGTCTCAAGCAATAGAAGATGCCTTTCAGGAGAAGAAAAAGGTCCTAACGATCTGGGTCGACTTCAAGCAGGCCTTTGACAGGGTGTGGAAAGATGGCCTCATTGCAAAACTTGGGAGAGGTGGAATCCAAGGCAACATGATGAAATGGATCCAGTCATACTTGCATAACAGGAGAACTAGAGTCACTCTTGACGGTCTGCAGAGCAGAAAAGTGTTGCTCCATCAGGGGGTACCTCAAGGAGGAGTAATTTCCCCTACACTCTTCCTTGTTTACATCAATGACCTGGTGAAAGATCTCCCTGCAGGAGTGAAAGCTGCCTTATATGCAGATGACCTAGTACTCTGGTGCGCTGATGAAAATGTCACCACAGCAAATTATAGAATGCAGCGGGCAGCAGACATGCTAGTGTCATGGGCAGAGAAATGGCTTATCACAATAAACACAGACAAAACCTCCACAACACTGTTCTCCCTCGCCCCCAAGGACAAATCAGCTAACATACACCTAGGGACAACCGTTATCAAGGAAGAAAGCTACCCCACCTATCTTGGGGTGACATTTGACCAAAGGCTTACATGGAATAAGCATATTGAAAATGCAGAAGGAAAGGCCCGAAGACGACTAGGCATACTCAGAAAATTGGCAGGTACCAACTGGGGAGCAAATGAACGAAATCTAAAGAAGATTTATAGTGGAGTAATAAGACCACACTTAGAGTTTAGCTCAGCAGCATGGTCATCAGCTGCTAACTCACATCTGCAGTCCTTGGACAAGGTGCAAAATCAAGCTCTCAGGCTCATTACAGGAGCCATGAAAACTACACCAATAACAGAGATGCAGAAGGTTGCTGGATTACAGACATTGTCCCATAGAAGAGACACAAAGACCATGATCCAGATGGAAAAGTACAACAGTATGCCAACGCACCCAATGAAGGCAAGACTAGATGATCTGGCATTGGGACGTCTAAAGCGTAGCAGCTTTGTGCATCGGGGAAAAAGACTTATAAGACAGCATCAAGAAGACCTATCTATGAAGACAACACCACTGAAGCCCACCCTATACCCTGTACCATGGGAGCAGGCCAGCAGTGCCCTCCAAATTAATACGTCGGTCAGTGGTCTCACAAGTGGATGTGAGTATAATGATCTGCAAAAACGAACTGCTACATTGAGTATGATCCAAGAAAGCTATCCCGATCAATCATGGATACATGCCTATACAGATGGATCAGCAACTAATGCTGTTAGGAATGGAGGTGCCGGTATCTTTATCTCATATCCTGACAACCACTATGAGACTAGGCACATTCCCACTGGTAAATTCTGTTCCAACTATACAGCTGAGGTTCAAGCTCTAGAGCAAGCTGCAAATATGATTTATAACACCAACTCTGACTGCCACCAGGTAGTCATCCTCACAGATGCACTGTCTGTCCTGCAAGCTCTCAAGGGTGGTAAACTCCCGCATCTGAGAAATGAACTAAACAAGGTAGCTGCCAAAAAGAGAACCATACTTCAGTGGGTACCATCTCATTGTGGTGTACCCGGAAATGAAAAGGCAGATAAACTTGCAAAAAAGGGAGGAGAATGTGAACAAGAAGATAATGAAGTCACATACTTTGAGAAAAAGAGAGCTATCCAGACTATAAGAAGAGAACAGAACCAACCCAAAGACGACTATCACACTCTCGACCGGCAGGGACAGATAACTATTTTTCGACTCAGGACAGGGCATAACAAACTGAATAAACACATGCACAAGTTACGATTGTCTGCTTCACCACTGTGCACATGTGGATTAAACGAACAAACTGCTGAGCATGTTCTACAGGACTGTCCTCTGTATGACCAGTTAAGAAAGATATACTGGCCCAATGACTCAACACTAAATTCAAAGCTATATGGAGTTAAAGAGGAACTTCAAACAACAGTCGAATTCATCATGAGAACTCGTCTGACGGTGTAATCATCAAAGATGCGATCGCAAGAAGAAGAAGAAGACTATCAACGTTAAAGCGTTACAATTTGCAGACGAAGCATAAAACAAAGGGGATTTCGAGTACATTCCTTGTGACAGCACTGTTATTTTACCATTGCTCTTTTCTTTATTAGATTTATTTGTTAGGCTTTATATTTACCTTTTAATTTATATATGTGGATTAGAATATTTCACGACAGTCTATCAGGTAAGTTTATAAAATGTCTAACTAACAATTCAATCTCTAAATATATATCTAATGGACAACACAGGCACCGAGAGCTCAACCTTATTTAATTCCACCCAAGGATACCTTTTAATTCTTATTTTCCCTGAAGTGAATTACCCCCAATATTTTTAATAGGTAAAGATTCAAAATCCCAAGAGCGAGCCCCAATATATGTGGTAAAGTGGGATGTTATAAATATTTATGGGGGACTTAGTGTACTGACTGAGATCAGCTGTGAAGGTATCTATATCTAATAGGAGTAGTGTATTATAGATAACCTTACTTGCTGCCACATATATTTATATCTCAGTCAGAATTATTCTGGAGTAGTGTGATGATTACGTTATATGTCTAGGGTATGTGTATGATGAAGTGTAAGTCATAACAACAACAGACAGATAAACAATTTAATTTATTCCACCACACTTGACAACACTGTGACACTCACATACATATAACACTCTAAAGGATATCTTAAAGGAGTCACTGATAACTTTTCAAATAACAATATGTATTCATTGCTGTCATGAATGTATATGTGTCCTGATTCAAATACTAAGGGAACCAGGAATCACAATCAATTTTAATTACAAGTTATATGTACAGAATTTCTCAATATGAATCTTGTAGTGACATGTATTTTTAATAGTATCCTATGTGTGTCAGTGGTGTAGTAGTAATATGAGGTAATACTGGTTTTGTTTTGTTCAAGCTCTGTTGGTATTTGTCATCATGACTTCAATAGTTTGTCTTTATTGGAACTAGTATTGGAGATGTTCTCAGTTCCTGATATTAAAACACTTATATTCCCCTCTTAATGTTATTTTTACAAGGTCATTTTAAGATGGGGTACATAATGTTGAGCTCAGCTGGCCACATCAGCTTATCTTGCGTGATGGCGGCAGGAAAAGACTCCTCTGCTCGATTTCTCCCCTGGGCTCTGGAGACACCTCACTGATAGCTAAATGGACCAAGGAGTATGCTGTCCGACTCTGGATTCAGCAAAGCTCTGACCAGGTGCTGCTCAATAACGTTAAGACCACAGTCCCTGAAAACAAGAAGGATGTACCTTCTACGTCATAACTAATTTATACTCTCTTTTTACACTGAGCACAATACATCACAAACATTGAGTTCAGAGCGTTAGGCCAACTGTCAGCTTCATCTGAAATACTTTATACCAGTATTTCCCTCCCTAATGGTTACTACGCCTCTGCAATTCCAGCATTATTTCTGTCTAATCAATAATCTAGGTGTCAGTGTACTGTTTGGCCATTCCATGCAGTTTTACTTTCCTCCGACACCTTCTGTTCAGGCTGGAGCATTATAGGCTTTTCCTCATGTTCGCTACTGAACTACACATATATACAGGCATAAATTAACAATTTTACATTCAATTTTCATTAAAAGATATTGAATATTTCAAACCTACCACAATTCATGGAAATACACAGATACGTTGACTAGCAATGAATTCTGGCACAAATACTGGCACAAATTCCCATCTGCTTATGTTCCAGGCTTTTATTTAGCAAAAATATGAGCTGGCTTCAACGCACTGTTGCTTCATCAAGCTTATTTGAACTAGTGGTCTCGAACTAACGCTCTGAATTGTGTATATTCGCAGCTCTAACCAATGAAACCCTGTCCACACATCTTTTCAAAAAATACTCCTACTCCCGTTTCCCCTGACAACGAAAGATAGTATTTATAGCCCGACCAATCGTGTTTAGTCTTATATTTGTTGCGCTCCAATCAATTAGGAGTTTACATGGTAGGCTATTTCCGTAACGTAAGGTTTTTTCAAACACGTTATAAAAAAAAATTTTATGAGCAGAAATGATTTCATGCTGTCAGGCATCCCCACTATTTTATTTTGGTTATAATTTGGTAATTCCTAGACTATTTGCGTAACGTTTTACATATTCTTTGTCAGCAAGCCCTAAGGAACCCAAATATACAAATTTAAAAGAGCTACGTGGCTGCGTTCAAAATATGCAATTTCTTCTACCTCCTGTTTCGAAGATGTGCTGTCTGGGTACTGTAATGTTTTCAAACGTAAACCCATCTAATGTCATCTTTTCTAATAAGCGTTTTCCAGGTTTTTTAAAACCTAACTCTGGGAAGGGTAGTGAATTTTATCACTGTCGATTTGAAATAAAGTTAGTGCATGTGGCCTTACACGCGTGATGGCAGCAATTGTGTATCGCGCGACGCGTGTTTAGTGTTGCACGTGTTCGGCTTTCTGCCTCTCCCTTCTCTCTATCCTTTAGTCCATCTGTTCGTTCGTTTTGGTAACGTAGTATAATTAATGTTAGGATTAATTTAGGTCATTACGCAGTGTGCCTCTCAATGTTTTTCTTAGAAATGCAATACCCGTTTTAATGTGTTGTGGAAACGCTTGTATTTATGCAGTGGCTTATATTTAACGTGGAAACGTTACAATTTGCAGACGAAGCATAAAACAAAGGGGGATTTCGAGTACATTCTTTGTGACAGCACTGTTATTTTACCATTGCTCTTTTCTTTATTAGAATTTATTTGTTAGGCTTTATATTTACCTTTTAATTTATATATGTGGATTAGAATATTCCACGACAGTTGACCTCTTCCCATGCCACGATGTCAAACTGTCCAGTATAGATGCTCAGTTTCCCTCAGCAAATGTCGAAGGGTATGAATGCTGATTGTTCCTGTTGCGCGCTGGTTGTATACACGCCGAATGCACCTTCTTATACGTTCATCCCTGCTGGTCTTACGTTTGATGCCAAATTCTAGTAATGTTAGCCTTGAAGATTCATCGATTGCAGTGTCATTCTGTAATAGGCGATCATAAATTGCCCTCAGTATCTCTCCATTATCCATTTCCAATGCATCTTCTATTGGCGCTCTTGAAGCTGGTCTGTCAGCTCTTTAATCGTCGATAAACAGCACTTGGGGCAAGATATGAGTATATGAGGAGAATTGCCGTAAGACTGGGGTAAAACGGTAGAATGAAAAAAAAAAAAACAAAACAAAAAAAAACACACAAATAGTAATGTCTTACAAACAGAAAGGACAAGATAAACCTACGTTGCGACCACAAGGCCTTCGTCAGGAACAGACAAACACGAGACAGGAGGGAAAGAAAGTGAGAATTAAGGGGAGAACATGAAACGATAGAAATAAGAGAAAATACTCCCTTAAGTGTTAGCACATGTTGGAGCAAAGATGGCTGCCACAAAACCGGAAAGCGGAAGTGGACAGTACATAAAAAGCGAAAAATTAAAAAATAATGAAAACAGGGACTGGAAAACAGAGTGAAAAAAAAAAAAATATTAAAATAATTGTCACAGAGTGCTCGAAGGTTTGTCTAGATTTTTTTAAAAATTCCTTACTTTTCTATTCCTTCACATTTGTCTGTTTTCTCTACGGAAATATTTGCACCTGCGATCTGTTCTTTAGCTGTTTTTCTAGTCTTCACTAATAGTCCTGTCATTCTATCCAAATTCTAGTTTCTTCTACAAAGGCACTTAAAAGCATTTCTTTAAGGATGTCTATACGATTTATTCGCTTAATCGGAACGACAGTGGTTCCCAGAGTAACTAATTTCAGTGTGCAGTGGTCAACTGGAGACCGGCACGATAAATCTTTTACGTGTCTTAGCATGAGACGGGACATAATTAACTTTTGGCGTGGGAATCAGGAAATATTTTAACTTCATGCAAACGAACACTGAGTTTGAAGATCACTTGCTGATTTAACCGTTGGAAGAGAAAACACGCTTATAAAATAGAAGTCTCAAACTACCTCATATCTACAAGTATATTGTGATTGAGAGTAAACGCTACTAAAGTTCTATTTCTTAAGCTGTGGAAAAGTCCTGAGCGGTAAGCAAACTCTCAGTATTCGCTTAATTAGCTAACTCTAATATCAAGGGATTAGTTAATGGATGTAAAGTGTGAAATACTAAATATTGTGGTTTTATTTCTTTACATTAGAATGATAGCTATTTTGCATTTATGTATTATGAATGTTATTGATGCATTATAATGATGTAAGTACTGGCTGATATATGAAAGTACTACATTCTAATGATTTTGAAAAATGTGATGAAGCAAGCTGTTGTGAACGAGAGAAGAACCATGTTGTTCAAGGAACGAGTGAATGAAATAGCATTCCTCCAATGCCGTCACGCATGAACGCACACGGCCAGGCGTCTGCTTATAACAAAGGTTGACCTTACTGACCCGACCAGTGTGAGACTACTGCTAGACAGGAATTTGTAAACAAATGGACAGTCGCCTTTAAGGAAAAGACTGACGTTACCGGTTCAGGTAAATATATTATTAGGCACCATTCTGAGACGAAATGTCCAGAATGGCTGTAGTCAATATATCTGTAAAACAAACAGAAGATTGATTGCCTGTATTGTCTTCCACAGCCCAGTTGCAGAATCCTAGCCAGTTTCTGGATTTTGATTTGCTGTCAATTGTTGCGAGTAAACCGCCTAGTTGCTCTATGCTACAGAGAGAACTAGTGCTTACGTCTCAAACCCTCTAGCGGTGATCACAAGTCAGCAACCCTGAGCAGTCTATAGCATATGATCAGTCTATAGCATATGACCGATTTAAGCAGTCAACACCTCGTCAGCACCTGAACAGCATAACGCAACTTCACAACCAGGTGAACGAACAGCCTAGTCATCTCTTGGACTGTAGCCCCACTGAATCAAATTCTCCAGTTGGTAATCCCTACCTACTGTGACGCCCAGGAGAAGTCCAAGCAGATAAGTCTACTTAAAACCCAGACCAAAATCAGAATTCACTCTTCCACGAAATAGCCGTAGGAATAAACTTTCGTCAGTGAGGAAAATAGCCTCTTACTTCTTATCTGAACCAAAGACACTGACAGTTCCAAAATTTCCTAGTATTTCTTTTATTCAAAGTACATGTCAACATTGATTTTATTTTCTACTGTAATTAAAGTAATTATGTACATTCTGTAACTCACCATCCTTCTGAGTTTGACTTAGTAGATTGTATGTTCTGTTCAGAAAAACATTCTCAACCCTCTTTGTATTACTTGTTACTATTAGTTCATCTTCAAAAAGATTTGAGTAAGAAAGAGTTAGTCGTCGCCAGAAAAATACAAGAGTTGGTAGTCTAAAAGGTGAGAGAATCACTGACACCAACCTGTGCCCTTCTGTTAACTCTTTCCCTCAACACTAGCTCACCTCTGTGAAAACTAGTGTCTAAAGGTCTATGTGCTTTCTACACATCTTCCTTACTATACAAAACTCTTTATGCGACAATTGGATTCTCATTCAACGTCAATTGGAGTGCACCATCAAATATATCTGCGACAAACTGGGATGCTCAGTCCGGAATCTTACCTTTGGTGACCTAACTGCAGAAGAATTGTTGAATCTTTAACTAGTAGTCTATCAATACCTTGGAGTAGAATCTGTTGTATATCCCTAGATAACGAAACTTCTTATATTTTCTGAACAGAATTGTGGAATTACACAGTAGAATAAGGAAAGTGAAATCTGAATGGTCCTGGAATTAATTAATTATTTAATTAATTAAGTTACTTAGATTAATTAAGCTCATTAAGTTAATTAGTGGCTTAAGATAACTAAGCGTACAAGTTGATGATTGTGTGTGAAAGACTGGCTGCAATTGTAATACCTTATTTCAGAAGAAATAAGAGTATACACAGGGTTAAAAATAAATCAATTATACTTGAGTCTGGCTCAAGTTAATAATATCTTAATTCAGCAGAAATAAGTATTATTAAAATATCAGTTATACTAGCATCTGTAAAGGGATACATTACGTCAGTAGACTTAATAGTATTACCTCGAGCCTCAGTAAATTGATTAGTGGTTATTATTACAATACTTCATAGAATTATTAGTAATAATCGGAAGCAAGTGTAGCGTCTGTCTAAAGTTAATAATACCTTAATTCAGCAGAAATAAGTATTATTAAAATATCAATTATACTAGCATCTGTAAAGGGATACATTACGTCAGTAGACTTAATAGTATTACCTCGAGCTTCTGTAAATTGATCAGTGGTTTATTATTACAATACTTCATAGAATTATTAGTAATAACTGGAAACTAGTACAGCGTATACTGAGAGATTGATTTACCTACCCAGGGATCTAAAATGAACGCAGTAGCGGAACTTAGAGCTCATTTTTTCCAATATTTACTAGATCACCAAGTGAACGATTTCATAAAAATTATAAGATGTCTAGATACATGGATAAGTGACTCTTATTTGGAAGGCGAGGAAAGAGGTTACTCGAGAAAGTTAATTGCGAAACATGTCTTAGAACAGGCAGAACTTTTCACGAGAACTGAGATGGAAATGATAGAGAGTGATGAAAAATGGACTCGCGACTGGAACGAGAAGGAAGCCAAGTGGAAAGAAGAGGCCATAAGCAGTGAAGCAGCATATGAGAAGGAGCAGCCGGAAACTCAACCCTACCTTAAGTTGAAGACGCCGCCACTGGAAACTCAAAACTCGCCAGGAGATTTGAAGCCCATGGTTAGTCATGAGGCCATAGAATCCCACAGCCCCACTCCCAGGTCAGATGAACCATTATTTCAAGAGGAAGCACCGTCTGCTCCACAGGAAGCGCAACTTAGTACTCAGAGCCCATGGTTAGGCAAAGCAGAGAGGTGGACATCGAACTCGATAAGTCATGACCCCTTTGTGAAGGTACCTACGCACATAAATGCTGGTAGTATGAGGAAAAGTACACTCTCGTCAGGAACACGTCAGAAAAGGAATTTCCCAGACACCCCAAACATCTCTAATAATCAACAACATGCCTTTGCTCAATCTCAGAAAGCACACAAAGACCGATTTCATAACCACAACAATCGCGCTCAGGACTACCAAAACAATATAACCATGGTAAACCTTCAAGAAAGGAAAAACTGGATAAATGAGGACTGTACAGAAACGTCTAAGAAAACAGAAAATTTCAGTAACGGCCCCATCCCGCTATTAATGTCATCTGGGCAACAAAAGGACAGAGAGCTTAATAGTAGCCCAGAGGAACCTCTCATTGTTGACATTAACGGAGTGAACGACAAGGGAAGTTACATAGTTCTAGGAGAACTAAAACAGCCTTTAATGGTACACGCGGAACCACGCAAAGGTCTGATAAAACATGTGACTCATAGAGAGACAATGGTCGTCGACCAGGTTCAGGAGGAAACTTTTTTGCCTGTGACTTTATGCTCGAAACCTGACCCCTTCATGCATCAGTGCACGGATGAAAATGAGAGAGGTCATACTTCTGCTGAGAAGCCATTCTATAACAGTTTCCCTAATCTCAAGGAGACGATTAGTGTTACAGAAGGAGATGCATATTTTCAAATTAGAGGAGATACGCCAGGGTCATTGAAAGATCCAACCAAACATTTGCTTGAGAAAATCACAACAGTGATAGGAAAAGCCCAGGCTGAAAACCATTCAGCAGAGACTGAGATACAAGATACGCCTGTGGTTGAGAAAAGAATTGATAATGGGAATAACCAGCGAATAGACAGAAAGTGGAAGGGAGAGAATGACACCCGCATTAAACCCCCCATGCTCACAGCTATAAATTTGACTTTCACCCACGAAAAACTGCCTCGTTCATACCTGAACGCCAGTTACCCTCAATCTTGGTGTGATTTATCAATGAACAAGTTATCTGAAAACTTGATAGGTTTAGGAAACTTAACTCTTGTGAGATTTAACCCACGTAGTGCATGGACATCTTTCAATCCAGAAAGAAAGACAGGGAACATTAACTGTCTGAGCAGGTCAAACATAGCAGCAGACTTAAGGAGATACATGAGAAGTTCCTATTTTTTATTGGAAGAGACACAAGCAAGAATTTCGTTGTTACCGTGACAAAGGATGGTTTGCACGCCCATTCAAGCGGGCCACGGAACAATGGCAGACTAAGCGCAGTGAACTCACAACAGATAGTGGACTCTCTACACTAGTTCATATGAAATTTCTTTTGTATGAAGAGGTGAATCAGTACAGCATTTTGACCGGACAAACTATCTTAGTAGAAATTACGAAGGTTAGCTCTTTGAGAACTCAGAACTTCAGGGATTCTCAAAATGTAGAGCCATGGCCAAGTGGAGCGTTAGCAAGCGGACAGAGGTCGAAATTGGGGAGTATCTGTCACAGAGTGCTCGAAGGTTTGTCTAGATTTTTTTTAAAATTCCTTACTTTTCTATTCCTTCACATTTGTCTGTTTTCTCTACGGAAATATTTGCACCTGCGATCTGTTCTTTAGCTGTTTTTCTAGTCTTCACTAATAGTCCTGTCATTCTATCCAAATTCTAGTTTCTTCTACAAAGGCACTTAAAAGCATTTCTTTAAGGATGTCTATACGATTTATTCGCTTAGTCGGAACGACAGTGGTTCCCAGAGTAACTAATTTCAGTGTGCAGTGGTCAACTGGAGACCGGCACGATAAATCTTTTACGTGTCTTAGCATGAGACGGGACATAATTAACTCTTGGCGTGGGAATCAGGAAATATTTTAACTTCATGCAAACGAACGCTGAGTTTGAAGATCACTTGCTGATTTAACCGTTGGAAAAGAAAACACGCTTATAGAATAGAAGTCTCAAACTACCTCATATCTACAAGTATATTGTGATTGAGAGTAAACGCTACTAAAGTTCTATTTCTTAAGCTGTGGAAAAGTCCTGAGCGGTAAGCAAACTCTCAGTATTCGCTTAATTAGCTAACTCTAATATCAAGGGATTAGTTAATGGATGTAAAGTGTGAAATACTAAATATTGTGGTTTTATTTCTTTACATTAGAATAATAGCTATTTTGCATTTATGTATTATGAATGTTATTGATGCATTATAATGATGTAAGTACTGGCTGATATATGAAAGTACTACATTCTAATGATTTTGAAAAATGTGATGAAGCAAGCTGTTGTGAACGAGAGAAGAACCATGTTGTTCAAGGAACGAGTGAATGAAATAGCATTCCTCCAATGCCGTCACGCATGAACGTACACGGCCAGGCGTCTGCTTATAACAAAGGTTGACCTTACTGACCCGACCAGTGTGAGACTACTGCTAGACAGGAATTTGTAAACAAATGGACAGTCGCCTTTAAGGAAAAGACTGACGTTACCGGTTCAGGTAAATATATATTATTAGGCACCATTCTGAGACGAAATGTCCAGAATGGCTGTAGTCAATATATCTGTAAAACAAACAGAAGATTGATTGCCTGTATTGTCTTCCACAGCCCAGTTGCAGAATCCTAGCCAGTTTCTGGATTTTGATTTGCTGTCAATTGTTGCGAGTAAACCGCCTAGTTGATCTATGCTACAGAGAGAACTAGTGCTTACGTCTCAAACCCTCTAGCGGTGATCACAAGTCAGCAACCCTGAGCAGTCTATAGCATATGATCAGTCTATAGCATATGACCGATTTAAGCAGTCAACACCTCGTCAGCACCTGAACAGCATAACGCAACTTCACAACCAGGTGAACGAACAGCCTAGTCATCTCTTGGACTGTAGCCCCACTGAATCAAATTCTCCAGTTGGTAATCCCTACCTACTGTGACGCCTAGGAGAAGTCCAAGCAGATAAGTCTACTTAAAACCCAGACCAAAATCAGAATTCACTCTTCCACGAAATAGCCGTAGGAATAAACTTTCGTCAGTGAGGAAAATAGCCTCTTACTTCTTATCTGAACCAAAGACAAAAATTTCCTAGTATTTCTTTTATTCAAAGTACATGTCAACATTGATTTTATTTTCTACTGTAATTAAAGTAATTATGTACATTCTGTAACTCACCATCCTTCTGAGTTTGACTTAGTAGATTGTATGTTCTGTTCAGAAAAACATTCTCAACCCTCTTTGTATTACTTGTTACTATTAGTTCATCTTCAAAAAGATTTGAGTAAGAAAGAGTTAGTCGTCGCCAGAAAAATACAAGAGTTGGTAGTCTAAAAGGTGAGAGAATCACTGACACCAACCTGTGCCCTTCTGTTAACTCTTTCCCTCAACACTAGCTCACCTCTGTGAAAACTAGTGTCTAAAGGTCTATGTGCTTTCTACACATCTTCCTTACTATACAAAACTCTTTATGCGACAATTGGATTTTCATTCAACGTCAATTGGAGTGCACCATCAAATATATCTGCGACAATAATATAAAATAAAAAAATAATAAATAAATAATTAGGCCTAAAAAAATAAAATAAATAAATAAAAATAAACAAATAATTTTAAAAAAATGTTAACTTAAAAAAATAAAAATAATTAAATAAATAAAAAAAAATAATAAAAAAAATAAATTAAATTTAAAAAAAAAAAAAATCAAATTAAATACATATATATATATATATCCATATACATATATATATATAAAGAAAATAAAAATAAAAATAATATAACATTAAAAAAATAATAAATAAATAATTAGGCCTAAAAAAAAATAAAAAAAAAATAAACAAATAATTAAAAAAAAATTTTAACATAAAAAAATAAAAATAATTAAATAAATAAAAAGAAATAATAAAAAAGAAATAAATAAAGAAATAAAATTTTAAAATAAATTAAAAAAAAAAAAATAAGTAAATAAAATTATACATATATCCTTATATATATATATATATATATATATATATACACACACACATACACACATATATCATTATTTTTTTACTTTTTGCTTTTTATGTACTGTCCCCTTTCGCTTTCCGGTTTTGTGGCATCCATCTTTGCTCCAACATGTGCTAACACTTAAGGGAGTATTTTTCTCTTTTTCTATAGTTTCATGTTCTCCACTTAATTCTCATTTTCTTTCCCTCCTGTCTCATGTTTGTCTGTCCCTGACGAAGGCCTTGTGGCCGCAACGTAGGTTTGTCTTGTTGTTACCGGGGTTTTCGTCTCTATGTTGTCATTGGTGTTGTCTGGTCTGTCGGGCCTGCTAATGTGGCCGACGTACTTCTGGATGACGCGAATATATTGTGGGCTGGTACTTTGGCGTTTGATGATGACCTGGCTAATGACAACGAGACCCGGTAAAATGGAGGATGGGTCAAGACAGTATGACCAGCTGGCAACGGATAAACACTGTACTCGTTGGAAGAGTTAGTGACGACAACAAATTTATTCTTGACGATACTTTGACATCAGTAGTTCAGACATTCATCATCAGTATAGTCATGGCAAATATGTACATAGTAAATAACAGTCACTACGGACGTTGACCGACCGCACTAGCCGCTACCACATCAAGGTTAGCGAAAGCTCTACGGCAACGGATTGGTAGGATGCATGGGTTTACAAAAATGACCATGTTAAAGCTTTGAGCATATATATATATTTAATCACTATCCTAATAGCTCCCAACGTTAACTGGACGCACTAACAACCGACATAGCTGGTCAAGCTGAAGCTCTGCAATAACGGTACAGGAGACTAAGTATAGGACGCTAGATACTTCAAACGAGCCGTTTCTGGCTAAATATTGGCAATAAAAGATTCTTGGCATAACTCATTCAAGAATAGCATCTTCATCTTTCAGATGATCATAATTACTTCATGACCGTGACTTCCCTAGACTTGTGATAAGAACACGAAATAAATAACGTCTGTTCACGACGATGGATATCTGGATCTATAAATTAAAAAATAATATGGTATGAAATCAGTTTTACAAGTAAACGGTACACATGAGACAAGGGACGTTTTGGGTTTTACCCTTCGTCAACCACAGTTACGAACAGGTAACAAGGACAAGAAAAATGACCACAAAACGGAAACAGGGTAGCAGCAATGAATTGGGTATAGTGTTTAACAGAGGATGAATAGGCTGCAGTAAAACTGGTAAAAACAAATATGTAAATTAAAAAATAATATCTGGATCTGCCTCAAGGACATAGTCCGTATCTAAACAAATCACTGTGTCATACCGCGCCATGCCCCGTGTAATACTGGTGCACAGTCGTACGCAAATAACATTACAAAAAATAACATTGCTGTACTCAGATGCACGACTGAGAATCCCAGGCGTACATATGAGAACTTTAAACATCTATCTGACCCTCAATGAATATAAAGTCTTTTACACTTGTCCTTTCTTTTTGTAAGACGTATTACTATTTGTGTGTTTTTGTAATTTTTTTTTTCATTCTACCACTAGGGGCAAGACGCTTGAAGCGACATGATCCCCAACGCCAACTGAAATAGAACTTATATATTATCAATGCTGTTTTTTTGTAAAAATGAAAACTTGTAACTTCGCCATACACCTCACAGACTGTCATCAGTCATTGATGTGGTAGACCGTGATATCCTGTGTTACTTAATGCATCTGTGACGTGACCTCAAGTATTCACGTAACAACTATTTAACGAAAAAATATCGTGATGTAAACCACGCGAGACACTCTAATTCAGACTCTAACCAGCCGGCAATAAACCGAATATTTCCACCACCTGTTTGTTAAACGTTAGACTACAGACATGTGAATTAGACATGTGGCCTGTAATTATAACATTTTTTTCTTAAATAGGAGAACAAAATTGTTTTAAACAAATAGGCAGTCATAATTTTAATCGCGGACAACCAGCAGACTGAAGAAACAGAAATTACAGAATGTTCTGCAACCACACACACACACACCCACACTCCCCCCAAACACACACACACACACAAAGTAGTAGTCAGAAATGATTTCTTTAGTCTATATATATAGTGGACTGTTCATGAAGACAGCGTGAGTAATATAATATACTGAATTCTCCTTTCTCCTTATCACTCCTTCAGAAACCTGGCACTTACTGCGCCTCGCGTAAGTCTTGAGAGACTCAGAGGACACAATGAAACAAACATTACTGCTGCATCTTGTGACATGTCGTAAGAAACAAACTATATGAGATAGTGATTGGGGCGGGCAACCTTATCATGTCAAACTTATTGCTACAGAAAGCAACTCTGCAAGAAAACATGACTGCAATGTGCAAGTTTCTTGCAAAGGGACCAGCTGCAGTGGTGGCTGTATAAGTAGTGAAACTAGAAATGATGATCCTGATGACGATCATAATGGTTGTGACAACTACTGCAGTTAACACCTTCGCGTGACGTTTGCGCCAGAGTACATCATGTGCTATCTATCGCTGGTGATTTATGTAGCTGTTTCCGGACAACCGCACTTTAGTCACCTATTACATCATGTCTGAAGGTGTTATTTCTCCACACTTCATTGGCTTCCTTAGACAGTGTAATCAGATGTTCGGCAGATATTTTTTTTTTTAATTTGATTTTTTCCGGTTTTTCATTGATTATTAAAATCTAAAACCTGTTCGACCTTTATGTTAGTGTAAATGACACAAGTCGTTCAAGATTTTAAAATGTTTGTTGCCATTTTTCTAAGTCTCTACTTACACAACATTTATTGACATTACTAAAGCAAGCATACATCACACCAAGCGTAATCTTGGTCCACGAGACCTAAAATATATACTTTCCAGGCCGTCTCTTAAACAGTTTGTCGACCAAGGAACCCTTAGGCCGTTTATCTTCCTAGTTTTATCTTCCAGCAGTCATTTTTGGGATAGCTCCAGCCTGAATGGTATGTTTGTAATTCGTTAATGGAGATAGTAGCAAAATGGCGACAAATATCGAGGTGCTGTCGTGTGCTGGTTTTCAAAGTATGTATACACTGCTTAGACAGCGCGGACACAGCCATGTCGGCCGCATGGAAGAGGTCCCATTCAAAAAGATATTTTCTACGGAAACTCGCAGATGACAAACGAACAGCCCGGTGACCGCAGCTGACGTTCAAAGATGTGTGCAAGGAAGACATGAAAGCACTTGACATAAATCCAGCAACCTGGGAGGATGAAGTTGCCGATCGCACCGAATGTAAAGGCTCCATACCGCACCACCTTAGATTATGCGAAAAGAAGCTCTCACAATGAACAGAAGAGGAAAAAAACAAACACGCCAAAATGAACACAGCTGAAGGCTGCACCTCAAGGGCGCATTCCTCAAAGTCAGTTATGACTGAAGGAGACAAATAATAAAAATAGCAATAACATTCATGCCTGTAACACATTTTTTATTTGTGTGTCCTTGCAATGGTCTTCTCGTATTCTCGCAGCTGTACCGGTATCCCAAACAAAACGCAGCCCTTGAGATACTTGCGTCAGTTCGGTCTGAAATTTAAAAAAAAAAAGTGATTGTTATAAAATTGTGTGTGATTGTGCAAACATTGTTATACCGTTTTATAGCGCTGCCTACAGCTTTAAAATAATAATAAATAAAACACAAGTTAACAGCTGGCGTTTTTCATAATGACCTTTGACATCTACTGAATGGCAACGCCATACCATGTTTACACTAATTAAAGCAACAGTTATTGTAATATCGTATGTAAGATGAGATGTTCTTTACTTTTTTTTTTGCAAATTACTTTTGCCGTGAAGCGCTTCGGGAGCTGAAGTTTTCGTTGTGTCGCATTTGCTAATGTGTTGTTCAAGCCGTATTGCTGATGAGGTGTTCAGTGCTACAAAATAAACTCAGCTACAGTTAACACTGTACACTGCGGACAAATTGTTGTCTTTCATAACGAATATTCAAACAGGCTTGGACACATACAGTGATTTCTATACTGAGATAGGTCTTTGGTCTCCATGCATGATGGATGAGACTACAACTGTAGTCTCTTCTAGACGGACAATAAAATGTGTGAAGTTTTTGAACAGGCAGAAGAAAGCTACAGCAGAAGACAGCATGTTCTTCAGAAGAAAGGAAAGATATTCAGGATTGGCTGGTTTTAGTCCAGAAGGAGGTCAAAATATTGATGAAATGGTAAGAATGTGTGTTTCCGTATTTGTTTCTGGTTGATTATATATTATCGACGTTTTTTACATTTATGCCTGGTTGCACATTTATCTTCCTACGCTTGCTAGCACGTACGTGAGATTTGCCTTTTAAAAGTAAGACATATTTCAGTTATCTTCTGCCATCGATATTACTTTCATAAATAAGACTAATAAAAGGTGCACGTTTCCTTCTTCTTCGTTCACTTTCAGACGTCAACTTGAGTATGTTCAAAGAAAGCTGCGGTCAGCTTAAGACTGCTGGTACCTCCGTAGAGTTTTTTCCAGGAATGGTACTGGTGATGGCCAATATGTGCTTTCTCTGTTCCTCATAGGTTCGACACCTTTGTAGTAGATGTTCAGCGGTCATTTTATCGGTGCTTCAGTTACAATGTACACTGTTAAAAAAGGGGTACTTGACTCTGCCTGTGAGTTAGGGAAGGCAAAGGCAGCGAGGTAAGAAACTGATCACTCGCATCTCATAAAATTGAGACCTAGTATAGACGGAGCCTCTAACACGGTGGTACTTAACCCTTTTTTACGATTACAGAACCCCAGGGGATTGCCAAATATGTCCACATACCCGCTTCTCCAGATTTATTTATGTAAATATGGCAAACCACAAATACACAAGCTGTTCGGAGATCGAGTCCCATACCCCCATCATTTGGTTACCATACCCCCAAAGGGTATGGATACCCCCGGTTAAGAATTCCTACTCTAAAGCTTCCCCCCCCCCCCCCCTTTTCCCCTTACGATATCTGCTATGAGGCAACGTTTACCTTTCATTCTTATTTAACATTGTAGGAATCGATATCTGTACCATTAGGCAATACTTAAATTGTGATATAATTATTTGACAATTAATGATGTGTTGTCCAAATCTTGTACGTACTGGCCTTATATATGTTCTTGTTGTTGTTGTTATTGATCCAGCGGCACTTGGGCTCTCGCCCTTCGGCCCAATGCCATGTAGTGATATCTGCATGTTTTCACAAGTTGTTTTGTTTCTCCGTACAAGGTGTTCCACTTATCTGGCCTGGGAAGAAGGAGCATTTTTCTAACATCATCGAATGCTGGGCACTCAAAGAGAAGGTGGTCAAAAGTGTCGAAGGGGTAGTTACGCAGCTGGCACTCTGAAAAGTTTTGTGGTTGGATTCTGTTCAAATGACTGTTGAGTGGTATATGTCGTGTTATGAGCCGAAAAATGGTGCTCTGATCCCTCCTTGTAAGATGGTCAATGTTGTCATTAGGATCAGGACCGGCCATATGTCTGTAAACCTCTCTACTGGTCATTTCCCATGCCCCGTCTGTTCAGACAATTTTCTTTGTTTGTTGTTCGTATGAGTGTTTTGGCTGTTTGGAGAGTTGTTGCTGTGAGTGATTGTTCTTGTCTTGTTCCCTTCTTTGCTAATATGTCTGCTCTGTCATTACCTGGTGTATTTAAGTGACCATTGATCCACTGCATAACTATTCTGAAGTGATAAAGCTGATCAGCATCCAGGATTAGTTTGGCTAATTTAGTTCTACAATGTTCACTGCCTTCCAAAGCTTGAATGGCAGACATTGAGTCAGTAAAAAGGACAATGTTTTGAGCCTGTGAGGGAAAGGGATCAAATACATACATACATATATATATATATATATATATATATATATATATATATATATATATATATATATATATATATATATATATATATATATATATTTTTTTTTTTTCCCTTAACCAGCGGCACTTGGGCTTTCAGCCCTTCGGCCCAATGACATGTCATTGCGATGCTGGGGAACCTGAGGACTTTCCTTCCAACCCGGTCAGGAGCTTCGCTCCTTCCCATCCGCAGAGGGTTTATCACAGGAGCCGTTCAGGTTATTCAGTCAAATTTCCGGCCGTAAACATTTCTTCAAACGCTGACGCCCGGGTTTGAACCATGAACACCTGGTCGCCAGTACAACGCCGAAGCCATTACACCAGCGCGGCTCCCATATATATATATATATATATATATATATATATATATATATAT
Organism: Oreohelix idahoensis; assembly: GCA_024509875.1. Classification (NCBI taxonomy): domain Eukaryota; kingdom Metazoa; phylum Mollusca; class Gastropoda; order Stylommatophora; family Oreohelicidae; genus Oreohelix; species Oreohelix idahoensis. The sequence continues at coordinate 102,172 of JAMPIV010011086.1, read as the reverse complement.
ATATATATATATATATATATATATATATACGTGTATATCGATACGTGTACATAGTAAATTTACTAAAGTGCTTGTATAATAAATATGTGCACTCTGATTTCAACATCCACTCTCTTCTAAATATAGGGCCTGGGGCCACTTCTGCTGTTGGTTCCTTGCGAAGAAATCTGCACAAAGCAGTAGTCATCAGCTCTTGCAGTGGTAGTTCATTTGTCAAGTTATTTGCAATGATGAGGGTTCCTGCCTCCTTTGCCACTATACATCCACAAGCAAATAATACATGTCAAAATACAAATATAGAATGATATCATGTACATATTACAACTTACCCCGAGTGTTTCGGGCGTACACAGACTTTTTGCACAGAAAACGTCCGAATATTCATTTAAGATGCCGTCATTTTCAGTTGCGTTAGGTGTCTAACTGGGTGCACTTGAAGTTAGATCCGAGAACGTAAGGCGCCAAGTGGCTCTGGGGTTACTGTCTTCTAATCTTAGAATTCACTTCCAGTCCTATGGCGTGTCCTATATTCGGGTTCTAATATTCCGTGTTCTTGGCTGTCTATGATTTCTTCTCGACGAAAATGGAAGACAGTGAAGTTGTTTTACAACGTTGTAGCATATAAGCGAAATTGTTCGCCTACGCACCCAGGTTGCTACTTTGAGGAGAGGTCCAATCAAGAGCAGTCTATCTTATCATCTCAAATGCCAGACCAATTGCAAAAAAAGGTTTGATTTTGGTAGGGGTTTATTCCCCACTACCCTTCTGTAGAACGTTACTTCATGACAAATAAGATATTGCCCTTTACGGGTGATTTTCAAACTCCATAACCATGTAAGGTCTTACTTCTTCCTTGGGCATATGTCATATTTACAAGCTCACTACTTCACAAATCTGACATTATGACGACTTCCAAGATGGTATTTTCTTGCAATTGTTTATCACAACAAAGTCCATCTGCCGGAAGTATCACATCACTGTCCGTGTCTTAAACTTCAACAAAATTGCCATCCCTATTGGAACACTGAGACAACATGGTTAGTGGCAGTTATCTGTAACCGTGTCCTCGAATCAAATGTTTGTTCCATATCTTTGCCGACTAAACGTCTGGGTTGTCACCCTATGCTATCTTGAGGAAAGTAGTTCTAGCTTATCTTTTGCCATCATTGTTTGCCGCCAGCCTGGCTTGCGATATGGCAAACTTAACCCGTCTCACTATTTCAGACGTATCACTGTTGGGCCATAAGATGTTACATAACGTATACAAACTACTTCGCTCTGCACACACAGCAGGTCAAGCCATCAAGTAATAGTAACAGTATTGTAGTGACGAAGTAGGACACGATATTATAAGATAACCGTGACGATGAAAGCGTAAACAATGACTACTGGAATATTTGGCACATAAAAGAAATGGTAGATAATACTCCTGGAAGGGAGTGAAGCCCCAAAAAAGAGAACGAACATATTTAGTGACATTCACATATCTGTCCGTATATCCATCGTTATCTCTGTTTTTTGCCTTTCCCTCTATATATCCACATATCTCTCTTTATATCCACCCTTTGTCTATCCAATTTTCCTGCTTTATATCCATCCTTCTCTCTGTATATCTATCACTACTCCAGCTGATCCTTTCGCAGTATGTCTGCACGAAAGCCTTCATGCGTTCTTTCAACCGTGGTTTCTGTAGAAATTCATTTTACATGACGAGGACTACCTTCATAATAGTCGCCTCCTACGGCATGCATAAAGGAACAGAAGTCTTTTTCTTTCTTTGTCTCCTCCGTGGAGGGCCGGCCTTGGGCCGATTTAACCTATTTGACCCAGTCGGGCCCCGCGCTCACAGGGAGGGGGGGGCCTGCATACGGATTCCCACATGAAGCTTTTTAAAAAAAATAAGAACGATTTTTTTCAAAATAGAAAGCAGGAACATATGATGTTACATTGTATTACAAATAAAAGAATATCTGTATTTATTAACTATATGCTGACTAATAAGTATTATAAAAAAAATATTATCGTAAGCTCGGGGGCACCCACCAGAATGGTCCAATCGGACCCCGCAATTACTAAGGCCATGTATACATGTCTGTATGTCTCTCTGTCTGTTTCTATGTTTATACACTTTTCTCTCTGTATATCCACCTTTCTCTCTGTATATCTACCTTTCTCTCTGTATATCTCTCTGTACCTTGATCATATCTATACGACCTGCCCAGAAAACATTATAGAATGCCCAGTCACACAGACAGCATTAGGTGACCACTATCCTATTTGCTGTACCTGGACGATGTAGTGAATTTCTAAATACAATATATACATTAGAATATAACAGTATAGGGCATAAAGGCAAAGGTAGGATATTACTAAACAATTTCTGCTAGAACGGTTGGTGTCGCCTACGCCTTCAGACTATTATTTGCTAACGAATAGCCGAACAAAACGGTACCCAAATTTTCAAATTTCGTCCTTGACATAAACGAACCACTTTTCCTAGTTCTAAGAAATATGTGCCTAAAATGCATTGTGGAACGAGGAGGGGCAAGGATAGATGAAAATGCTAATTCGTTTCGCATTGATTTCAAACTAAAAGCCAACCACAGCACAGGGGCAAGCTTTGCCTTAGGGGTTTCCCCAATACGATGAAAAAGTTAGAATTATGAACACTACGGTCATGGAAACATGTTTAGCTCTTATTATGAATGACCTAAGCTCTCGTATTTCGCTTGAAATTACATGGAAAAAGAGTGAACGAGAGGTAGTTTAAAAATAAACAACTAACATAGAAAAAAAGATAGAATTTTGAACCAAACCACATAGCCCCTTAAAAATCGTATATTCGTGTACCTGAAGACTTGCTGACCAAGAATATGTTGTTAGTTATCTAAATAGTCCCTTAACTAATCAAATATTGATAAAACAATACATAGAGATCAGAGATACTGTCAGGTCAAGTCATATCTGCTTAGATTGGATCGCATATTTTGGGGGAAAAAAGTAGGTGACAGATAGGCTAAGATAGTACAGTGAATCCGATTGGGTGGAATTTGAAGTGAGACGAAATATTATTGGCTGACCTTTGAATAAACATAAATAGCCTAGTAACGTAGAAAGGTTAGAACGATATTTTATTGAAAGACTGTTTACACTGTAATGTTAAGAGTGATTGGCCAACTGAGTCGATATTGTCAGAACAAGCGTAAGGGAGGACGCCATTTCTTGAAAAATTCTACCAGCGATTGATGAGATCAGGCTGTGCTTTCAAATACAATTTCTAGGCAGCCTGGGCAACAAAACAGATCGAAACTGTGTCAGTCATCGTCACTGTGTATTTCATTGAAAAATTGTGGTAAGATTGACATTTATTAACCTGTATTTTATATAAAAATTGAATGTGAAATAATAATATATGTCTGTACATGAGTGGGTCTATAGCGACCATGAGGCAAAGCCTAAAGATTGATCCACTATGTGATAGACTGTCAGAGAGGTGTAAAACTACAAGAATATGTATGATTGTCATAAAGGAGCATAACACCTATCCTATTATATGGAAAAGATTACAGCTGGAATTGCAGTGGCGTTGTAACTATTAGGGGAGAGGAATACTGGTGTACATTGTCACATCAAAAGATAATGGTGGCATAGGTTGGTATAAGGCTATGACCCTTTTTGTTTGTTTGTAATGTACCTGTCCTAGAATGTGGACTATTAGTGTATGCTAGGTATTAAGAAGGATGCATAACCTTCACATTTCAGAGGTCCTGTGTACTGGCGTTAATGTGGTACCAAACGCTTGAAAACTGATTGATTCAGGACTCTGTCTGTATACTGCGAGCCCATGCTAGTGGCCATTGCCTATCAAACAGGGAACAGATTGTCAAGCGAGCAGAGGAAACGTTCTACCTGTATTCTACTGTCAAGATAAGTTCTGGTCCGGCACCTGACAACTCAACTAACAGAACTTAAAAAGGAATATAAAGTGACAGTGAATAAAACTGCGACAAATATTTAATAGTCCCACAAGAGACAAACGAAAACAAACATAACTAAAAGGGTGTGATTTTAAACACCAACCTAGGGGTACTACCAGTATTACCTTAAAGTAGGAAAATACAACTACAGACGTATATTAGAATAATATTTTTATGTATGGACAGAAGATCCACTATGCTATTTGACTGATGTAAATGATTCTTTTGATTTCACTTTTGATTGTCCGTCCTGGTTCAAAATAAATTAGAATCAGGATAATAAATTGTAAAAATTATATTTACACAAATTTTAACCACAGTCTTAAATAAGATAGCCTTTTAAAGTGTCGTTTGTATGTTATTGTGGTAGTACTGTGTGCTGTTGTGAATAATAAACTATTTGTTTGTATGTTTGTTGATTATTGTACATTACACTCTACCTTCATAACCCTAGACACTACACAAAGTCATTTAATATAATAAAATAAATACATTTTGAATAATATAAAAGGGGTGGTAGCGGAAAGTACCCTGAAAAGTTCACAATACTGTTGGGTAAATTCAGGGACCTTCATAGCTAATCTCATTTATTACAATAATAATACCTAACAATAATTCATAAATCAAAATCCACCACATATATTGGGGTCTCGCTCCTGGGGATTGAATTTCTCATAACACCAGCTATATTGGGTAGTTTGCTTCTGGGATTTTAAATTCTTAAAATATTATCAATTATATTAGGAATCTCAGATAGTATAAAACTAAAAGCATTCCTTTTGGAGAAATAAAATAGTAGTTGAGCTATCAGTGCCTGTGGTTGTTCTTGGTTATCATTAGAAATTATTAGCCATAATTAGAGATTTGTATAGTTGTAAATTTTAAAGGTTGCATAGTACAAATGGCTGATCAGGCAAAGTTTCGATCTGCTGCTTTGCAGACTGCGAAATAAATGAACATGGAGGGTCAAGCTTTGATCCAATATGTAACTTCAGAATGCGACAAGTATATTAAAAGGGAGGATAGGAAGATAGCAGAAGAAAGAAAATTACAGTTACAAATTGAGGCTGACAAAGAAATTAAGAGGCTGCAGATTGAGGCTGACAAGGAGGCTAGGGCATTGGAGGCAGATAGGGAGGCAGAGATAAAAAGGCTCCAATTAGAAGAAAAAAGGCTGAAAGAGAGGCAGAGGAAAAGAGACAGGCTGCTGAAAGAGAGGAAAAGAGACAGGCTGCTGAAAGAGAAGAAAAGAGACAGGCTGCTGAAAGGGAAGCATAGGAAAGAAGACAGGCTGCTGAAAGGGAAGCAGAAAAGGAGGAGAAGAGATTACTGAGGGAGCATGAGCTACGACTAAGGGAGTTGGAATTTCAAGGCCATGCTCCTGAAAATGGTGCCAGTCCCTTTACCTCAGATGCCACTGCCAGTCAGGGAGCCTCAACGTCAGCTATGGGTTTTCATGTAGACCATTTTGTTGAGAAAGACGATGACATAGAGGGGTATTTAAGTAGATTTGAACTTTTAGCTATTACATATGGGTTAGAGAGAGAGAGAGGTGGAGCCTCAAGTTATCCCAAGGGCTTAGAGGAACGGCTTATGAAGTTTTTGCCAAAATGAGCAGAGATGACCAGGACAATTATGACATGCTAAAGCAGGCTCTTTTATTAAGATACAAAAAGAACGGAGAATTTTATAGAAAAAAATTTAGGAATGCCAAACTACTGTCGGGTGAGACTTATCACCAGTTCTCTGCACGGTTAGAGACCAACTTGGAGAAATGGACTGCTCTGGGGAAAACCAAAGATCTTAAGGAGATGATCCTTATTGAGCAGCTAAGAGAGTCCATGGCTCCAGACCTGAGAAAGTTTCTCATGGAACAAGGTGCAGAGAGACTGGGTGAGTTACTCAATGTCGCTGAGAGGTATCAGGCAGCCCAGGCAGAAGTAGTTGGTAATAAAAAGAAACAGGTAGACAATTTTAAGGCACCTCAAAACTTTAATAAGTTTGACCATAGAGAACAGAATAAAGGTAAGCACCAGTTTGATAGGCCACGCAATGACTATAAAAATAAAACCTCACAATTCAATGAAAGGAAATATGATGAAAGAAAACCTTTTAACCAAGGAAAGAAGTATTGTAAAAATTGTCGGATGGACAACCATAACACCGAAGTGTGTAAAAAGAGACATGTGTACATGGCCACGCTTCAGACCAGATCACAGTCTAAACAGGAGGAAGATAATCCGATAAATACCCATCCAGATGAGATGAGGAAGGCGCAGGCTGGGGATAAGTCCCTCAAGCCTTGTTTTAAGAAATTGCCCAAATGTCATACACCTCCAGGCAAAGGAGACTTCTATATGAAGAACAAACTGATATATAGGAAGGCTGGAACTGGATCTAATTGTCAGGGACAGTTGGTACTTCCTAAAAAGTATAGGGCAGAGGTAATAAGGAGCTTACATGTTGGGAAAGATGGGGACCATGAGAAAATAGGTACCATCATCCAAAAGATTGCTCAAAATTATTATTGGCCTGAGGAAATGATTGACATTGAGAATTTTGTAGAAGCATGTGGCATATTACATGAGGGAACACCCACAAGTGGGAAAATTTATCAGGACCTAGACACGCCAAGGGGCAAACTTAGGCCTGAAAATGGAAAGAAAAATAAAATTAATAATGTAGACAAAGTGGAATGGGAGCCCCCTTTTCACAGACAGTCTTCACTTGGATGTTTTACAATGGCCACGATGCATCGAGTACAAAGAAATGTTTTACCCCAGAATAAGTCGACAATCCCTCGGTCGAAATTATGTGAACTGGGTGAAAATAAAAGAGAGAGAAGATCTCTCACAAGGAATTTAAAGTGGGGAGAAAACCCCAAGAGAAAAATTGGTAGTGGTCGATTTGTGAATGATGATTCTAGGAAGAAAAGTCCTCACTATAATGCTTCCAATGGAAGAGACCATACCGGTGCATGGCAAAATAGGTCAACAAATTTAAAAGTCCATATGTAGCATTGTTAAGGACATGGACCGATGAAAAGGCAGAAGAAAATATTACCTCATCGTATCAATATGTGAACGAGCTGACCACTCGTCTTAAAACTGGCTGGAAACTTGCCAATGAAAATTTGAGACAAGCCAGGAAAAACATGCTGCCTATTACAATAAGAAAGCGAAGGATCGAGAATTAGCTGTGGGAGAGAAGGTGCTCCTTCTACTGCCCGGCAGCCAGAATAAATTGCAAATTGGATGGCAAGGTCCATATACAGTTCTAGAGAAGGTGTCTAGAACAAATTATAAGATAGACAAGAAAGGGAAAGAGAAAATCTATCATGTGAATCTTCTGAAGAAATATCTGGAAAGAGAAAACCAGGAAGAGACACACCTACTGACCTTGTCTGTTGCAATGGAGATGAAAAAGGAACCACTCACTTCTCATGAATATCCTTTACATCCCTGTGAGACCGCTGCACAGGTAAAAATCAGCACACACTTAACGGAAAATCAGAGGGAGAGGGTTCAACAGGTTCTGAATAATCATACAGATGTGTTAACGGACCGACCGGGGCATACAAATTTATTAGAGTATGATATGAAACTCATAGACCCAACACCCATCTGTATGAGAGCCTATTCGATTCCGTTCGCTAAGGAAAAAGCTTTAAGGGAGGAGATAGATTATCTGTTGAGAGAAGGGATTATCTCGCACAGTGAATCTCCTTACAGCTCCAGTGTGGTTCTGTTGAGAAAAATCTCTGGAGAACACAGGCTGTGCATAGATTACAGGAAACTGAATGCTGTCACAGAAGGTCAGGTGGATCCATTACCTGATACAAATCAGCTGTTTGCCAGGCTGAATAAAGCTAAATATTTCTCTAAAGTGGATCTGAGTAAAGGCTACTATCAGATTTTCTAATTGGGACCTCAAGACGCAGCAATAGAGACCGCAGTCAGTGACTCATAGCTTGACTGCCTGCGTCAGGACCAGCGAACCAGAGCTGGTCAAGACCGTTCTCCACCTCCACGTGGTGGTCCTGGAAACAGTCTGCAACAGTGCAGGCTGGCTGAGCGAGTACGGATCGCAATGGGAAGGCAAACCCGGTCCTAAAAAATGCCGTGCAGAAGTCGGATGTGTCGACCGAAAGGTGCAGATATCACAGCTACGTTGGAAACAGACACAACGCAACCACCGTCCTTTTCAGGGCGAACGAGGAAGAAGAAAAAGAAGATTCCAGTAAAGCCGGATGTCAAACCTTATTTAGCCTTTAGCACCTCGGAAGGACATTATGAATTTAATATGTTGCCATTCGGGCTGAAAAATGCACCGAGTGTGTTTTCGAGGATGATGAGAAAGTTACTGGATCCCCTGAAGAATCCATGCATCACCAACGTCATGGATGATATTCTCATAGCAACAGAAACATTTGAGGAACACATTAACTCTCTGAATATGTTGTTTGATCGACTGAGAGAGATCAATTTGACAGCTAGACCGACGAAATGCTGTGTTGGATGTAAAGAGCTAGAATTCTTGGGACACACAGTACATCAGGGAAACATGACCCCTGACCACAAGAACCTGGAGAAGTTAAAAAAAGCACCAAGACCACAAACAAAAAAAGATGTGCGATCTTTTGTCTCATTATGTGGTTTCTACCAAAAGTATATTAAAAACTTTAACTCCATATGTGCTCCATTGACTGATTTAACGCGCAAAGGAAATCCTGATAGAATTATTTGGACAGCGCAGTGTGAATTAGCATACCAAGAATTGAAAGAAAAGCTCACAAGCAGGCCTTTTTTGAAATTACCTGACTTGAGTCAAGAATTCATTGTGAGAACGGATGCTAGTAATATCGGTTTGGGTGCAGCTCTATTACAACGGTCAAATTCACTTGATGGGGAATTAACCCCAGTAGCTTATGCTAGCCGTAAGTTGAACACAGCAGAACAAAAATATTCAACAAAGGAAAAACAATGTCTGGCAGTCATATGGGCTATAAAAAAGTTCCAGATTTATCTTTATGGAAAATCATTTAAGATCCAAACAGACCATAAACCACTCGTATGTCTGTCACAAGCAAGGCATGAAAATGCTAGATTATTACGCTGGTCGTTGCTCCTAGAACCATTCCAGTTTACCATAGAGTACATTCCCGAAAAAAACCAATGTCGGCGCTGATTTTTTAAGCAGACATCCGTACGACGAACATCAGAGTAGTCACCAGGCATAGATAGTAAATTCATCTATATGTATTTAGAAGTAGGAACTGACATATGATCGTCTGTTCTAAAGGGGGGAGATGTGTAGTGAATTTCTAAATACAATATATACATTAGAATATAACAGTATAGGGCATAAAGGCAAAGGTAGGATATTACTAAACAATTTCTGCTAGAACGGTTGGTGTCGCCTACGACTTCAGACTATTATTTGCTAACGAATAGCCGAACAAAACGGTACCCAAATTTTCAAATTTCGTCCTTGACATAAACGAACCACTTTTCCTAGTTCTAAGAAATATGTGCCTAAAATGCATTGTGGAACGAGGAGGGGCAAGGATAGATGAAAATGCTAATTCGTTTCGCATTGATTTCAAACTAAAAGCCAACCACAGCACAGGGGCAAGCTTTGCCTTAGGGGTTTCCCCAATACGATGAAAAAGTTAGAATTATGAACACTACGGTCATGGAAACATGTTTAGCTCTTATTATGAATGACCTAAGCTCTCGTATTTCGCTTGAAATTACATGGAAAAAGAGTGAACGAGAGGTAGTTTAAAAATAAACAACTAACATAGAAAAAAAGATAGAGTTTTGAACCAAACCACATAGCCCCTTAAAAATCGTATATTAGTGTACCTGAAGACTTGCTGACCAAGAATATGTTATTAGTTATCTAAATAGTCCCTTAACTAATCAAATAATGATAAAACCATACATAGAGATCAGAGATACTGTCAGGTCAAGTCATATCTGCTTAGATTGGATTGCATATTTTTTTGGGAAAAAAATTAGGTGACAGATAGGCTAATATAGTACAGTGAATCCGATTGGGTGGAATTTGAAGTGAGACGAAATATTATTGGCTGACCTTTGAATAAACATAAATAGCCTAGTAACGTAGAAAGGTTTGAATGATATTTTTTTGAAAGACTGTTTACTCTGTAATATTAAGAGTGATTGGCCAACTGAGTCGAAATTGTCAGAACAAGCGTTAGGGGGGACGCCATTTCTTGAAAAATTCTACCAGCGATTGATGAGATCAGGCTGTGCTTTCAAATACAATTTCTAAGCAGCCTGGGCAACAAAACAGATCGAAACTGTGTCAGTCATCGTCACTGTGTATTTCATTGAAAAATTGTGGTAAGATTGACATTTATTAACCTGTATTTTATATAAAAATTGAACGTGAAATAATAATATATGTCTGTACATGAGTGGGTCTATAGCGACCATGAGGCAAAGCCTAAAGATTGATCCACCATGTGATAGACTGTCAGAGAGGTGTAAAACTACAAGAATATGTATGATTGTCATAAAGGAGCATAACACCTATCCTATTATATGGAAAAGATTACAGCTGGAATTGCAGTGGCGTTGTAACTATTAGGGGAGAGGAATACTGGTGTACATTGTCACATCAAAAGATAATGGTGGCATAGGTTGGTATAAGGCTTTGGCCCTTTTTGTTTGTAATGTACCTGTCCTAGAATGTGGACTATTAGTGTATGCTAGTGTAAAGTCCCAATCTGTGTACCACTGTAAAGTGCTCATTGTAAAGAAGTGTGGTGTATGGTGTGTTCTCTTTCTTCTGTAAAGCTCCACTATCAATCACTGTAGCATGTTGTTCGTGGTGCCACTACTGTATATGTCCATTGTAGTGTACAGAGTTGTTGAGATCAGGCATGCTCCAGTCTACCCAGCTGTAAATGGGTAACTCGCCCTAGACCTGAGTTAGGGAAGGCAAAGGCAGCTGTAAACAGTAGAGTCCCTCTAAGGCTCCAGGGGAAGCAGGCCCTAAACTTGGTCAATTCAACCGACGCAGGATGGTGTATATATGGAGTAGAAGTGTAGAGTGTGATTAACGCGAATGGTGTACTGTTCGTGTTCTGACCAATCTAATCACTCATACACTTGTGTCTACAAGGCACCAATGCAGACTGCTGGAATCTTTGTTTACACAGTTTATTTAGACGCACACACTGGGACATAACGAGTAAATCATGGGTACAGGTTGACACATCAATTTGCAGGCATACATAGTAGATCCCATGTCATGACACATTCATAAATAATAGGTAGTACATCAATAGTTTCCAATGTCATGATACATAATGGCCGCATCCCCTATCTGACTAAGCGCGTCAGTGAAGGCGGATCGGTAAGTAACTAAAGTTGCTTTATGTTCACAGTTTATATCATATTATGAAACCTTGGAAGGGGTTTCAATCAAAATTGAGATCTCCTTGCCACTGTCCGAATAGTAAGATACATGCCCCGTTCTTTGGACAGTGATTCAAAAATACGATGACAGGAATGTAACATGGCCGCCTTCCTGAGTTGTCGCTCACTCGCTCACAGGAGGGTGTATATATATAAGCCAAAGTTAATTTGAAATACATATGAATGATTTCTTAAAGTTCCTCCATACAGATCTACAGTAATCCAGTTACTTCACGTAGACATAACTACTGTATGGAAGCCCGTCCTCTTCGTCGATACAAACATGACCCTAGCGTTGCGAAGCATAACATTCCAGCTAGGTCTAACCGACATGAGATCATCAAAAATAGGGTCTGGAATTACCTGGAGTCCGAATCATACATGGTACCGTACATTAGGAGAGTCTCTAACACAAGCTCTAGTAGAGACACAATCTCCTACAGAAGAAAAACCACTTCGTAAATCATTTTTACTGAAGAATCTACCAGCCCTGGAAAATGCGTAACCGCCATTGTAAACGGTACCTCGGAACTCATCACGACTTGTCAAGACAACTCCTACTTCCGCTAGAGCGGCATAACAAGAATATAGTCCTGCCTACCCATCCAAAATATACAATATAGGACTGATTCTACTTGTACTAATAATATGTAATACATATGAATGCAGGCCATAAACATAATAAGCAAATTAATATATTTTCTGGCCGTAACAAATAAGTACGGACATGGGTGTCATATCCATGCGCCGAATCAATCTCAAGAACGATTACTCCTATAATCAAAAGTGTAAAACAATCATAAGTTATCTAGCTTTACTATAGACAGCATTTTCATACACAAATGAATGAATGTCTATATCTTCTCCATATTAAATAGCCATATCGATTTTTGTAATATGTGCGTCAAAATATGCACGCAACAGCTAGGTATTAAGAAGGATGCATAACCTTCACATTTCAGAGGTCCTGGGTACTGACGTTAATGTGGTACCAAACGCTTGAAAACTGATTGATTCAGGACTCTGTCTGTATACTGCGAGCCCATGCTAGTGGCCATTGCCTATCAAACAGGGAACAGATTGTCAAGCGAGCAGAGGAAACGTTCTACCTGTATTCTACTGTCAAGATAAGTTCTTGTCCGGCACCTGACAGCTCAACTAACAGAACTTAAAAAGGAATATAAAGTGACAGTGAATAAAACTGGGACAAATATTTAATAGTCCCACAAGAGACAAACGAAAACAAACATAACTAAAAGGGTGTGATTTTAAACAACAACCTAGGGGTACTACCAGTATTACCTTAAAGTAGGAAAATACAACTGCAGACGTATATTAGAATAATATTTTTATGTATGGACAGAAGATCCACTATGCTATTTGACTGATGTAAATGATTCTTTTGATTTCACTTTTGATTGTCAGTCCTGGTTCAAAATAAATTAGAATCAGGATAATAAATTGCTAAAATTATATTTACACAAATTTCAACCACAGTCTTAAATAAGATAGCCTTTTAAAGTGTCGTTTGTATGTTATTGTGGTAGTACTGTGTGCTGTTGTGAATAATAAACTATTTGTTTGTATGTTTGTTGATTATTGTACATTACACTCTACCTTCATAACCCTAGACACTACACGAAGTCATTTAATATAATAAAATAAATACATTTTGAATAATATAAAAGGGGTGGTAGCGGAAAGTACCCTGAAAAGTTCACAATACTGTTGGGTAAATTCAGGGACCTTCATAGCTAATCTCATTTATTACAATAATAATACCTAACAATAATTCATAACATCAAAATCCACCACAGACGAGAAAGGGGTTCAAAGCACCTAACACGGAACGCATCACAGTCCACTACAGAAATTTCAAAAACTTTAACCTTCAATTATTCCTACAAGACCTACAAATAGCACCTCTCTCATACGTGCACCAACTTCCGTATCCAGAAGTCATAACTTACTGGACACAAACTTTCTACAACGTATTCGACAAACATGTTCCTATAAAGCAGATCCGTGTCTAAAATACCAGAAAGACTCCCTGGATAACAAAAGAAATATTATCAACAATGAGAGAGCGGGACGAAGCTCATAAGCTCAAAGATTTCAGCAGGTATCGAATACTTAGAAACAAAGTACAGTACATCATTCGTCAGAAAAAGAAACTACATTTCAGAAAAATGATTCAAGACAAAGCAAACAGCAAAGAAGTCTGGGCAGCCATTAGAACACTAACACACAAAGCAAAGTCACTAAACTCTTTACAAAAAAGCTGCTCCCTCAAGGCAACTCATTTTAGTAACCACTTCAAAACAGAAATTACCCGTCTCAAGTCGACTCTAAAGACTATGGACTTGGATGGCAGAGATGTAGATAGAAGGGTAATGACGCTTCTACCTTAAGGTAGCTTCCACACGAAATTTTCAGAAGTCAAGAGCAATGTTGCAACGGGCTGAACAATTGTTAACTTATATCTGATCCGTCGCCTTTTGTGAAGGATTTAAGCAATGGTTTTTTGCCCGTTCAAGCCCCCAGCTGATTTAATTCAGCCAATTTCCCTTTTTATAAGAATTAGCTCTATAGAGGTAAATATATCTCTAGATGTCTATATATGTAAATATTAAAGAATCTAGCTCATATGTTTGCTTTCATATTTCTAATAACTGATTAAACCATTATTGTTTGGTTTTAAAATAACATGTAACAGATTTAATAGTCAATTAGAATATTAGTAAATTAACAGCCGTCTGGAACACCGAACACACCATGACAGATCTAAGAGATATTCCTTTTCTAACAGTACACGAAGTTCTCAAATGTATCATGGCATTAAAAAACAACAACTCATCTGGACTTGATGGTATCAGCAATACGATTCTACGTTACGCTGCACCCATCATCTGCGACTCTTTAACCTATGTATACAACCAATGTATTGCACACAACTACTTCACCACAACATTTAAATCTGCCAAAGTGTATCCTCTCCATAAATCTGGCTCACATAGCGATCCCAACAATTACAAAACAATATCCATTCTATCATCTATATCAAAACCACTAGAAAAACACATTTACAGTACCACACTTCAACACTTAACAACAAACAAACTGCTCATTGAGAGCCAGTCAGGCTTTAGACCCAAACTTTCCTGTCACACAGCTCTCACCAAAATGGCAGACAACTGGCTGTCGAACGTAAATGATGGAAAATTATGTGGTGCGGTTTTTGTTGACTTCAAAAAAGCATTTGACATGATTGACCACACTAACTTGGTTCAAAAGCTAGAAACCCTCAGAATAGGCCCTAATCCACTAAACATCATCAAATCATTCCTGGCGGATCGATAACAGTTAGTGGTTCACAACAACTCGACATAAGATTTCTCGAAGATAGATACAGGAGTACCGCAGGGTTCTATTCTTGGACCCCTACTCTTCACACTGTTCATCACCCAACAAAAACATTCAATGGTTCTATTCTGGTTTCTCTCATGAAAATGAGAAAAATTGGACCGCACAGGTCACAGCAAGAAGCTCATCAATATTAAATATTCTTAGATGCTTATAATATTATAAGTTCGTATGATCATAAGTTCATATGGTCATAAGAAAATAAGCCACAAGTACTCAGGTTTGATCAGCCTATATTTTAGGAAAAGAACATATAAACATTTAACCAAATTATCAATATCATATCTAACACGTGTGTGGTGGATTTGATGTTAAGAAATGTTGCTGTTATGTACTCTTAGTGTACTGAATGAGGTCAGCTGTGAAGGTCCCTGAATATAACAAATTATTATGGTAAGTATACAGGGTACCTTTCTGCTACCACCTTTATGATCTCATTCAGACTTATTCTTTGACTAGAATGTATGATGACTACGTTTGGTGTCTAGGGTTATGAATATATAGTGTAATGTTGCATTAACCAACTAAACATATAAACAACTATTTTATTATCCAACACAACACAACAATACTACGACAATAACATACACACTACAATTTATAAGACTATCTTAAGTAAGTCAGTGGTTGAATTTTGTGTAACGTTAATTTTTTTTTTCATTTATTTTGTCCTGACTCTATTTGTTTGAATCTGGACTGACAATCAAAGTGAAATGAAGTGAATTATTTACATTAATCAATTTACACAATGGATCTTCTGTCCATAATACAAATATTATTATAATAAAAGTGTGTAGGTGTAGTTTTCTAAATTAGGTTAATACTGGTATATATATAATGGTAGGTTGTTGGTTAACATCCCTCCCTATAGTTCATTTGCTTTTCATTTGTCACAGGTGGAATTTTTTTAATTAATATTTTCAGTTTTTATTCTTAAAAAACTAGCGTTCATAGAGGTTGAGCTTCCTGGTGCCGAACAGGCACTTATCTTCGAAGGATAACACCGGTAGATCTTTTCCTAGGCTCGCTGGACAATCTGTTCCACTTATTGAAAGGCAATGGCATCCAGCACGTGCCCAAAATATGCAAACAGTGTCAGGAATCAATCAGTTCCCACGAGCTTGGTATTACGTTAATGACAGGGCCACAAAAAACCCTGAAATAAGAAGGTTATGCATCCTTCTTTATAACAAGCATACAATAATATTCCACAATTTATTACAGGTACAGTACAAACAAACGAATAGGGTCAGCTCTTGATGACAACCTATTTTACCATTATATTTTGACGTGACAATGTATACCAGTATTCCTCTCCCCTAATGGTTACAACGCCGCTGCAATTCCAGCAGTAATCTTTTTCCATACCATAGGATAGGTGTTATGCTCCTGATGACAATCATATATAATCTTGTAGTTCTACACCTCTCTGATAGTCTATCATATGATGGATTAATCTCTAGGCTCTGCCTAAGTCTGCCATGGACTCACTTACTTACAGTCGTATGTTAGTATCTCACATTCAAACTTTATTTTAAATAAAAGGTTAATAAAATCATTCTTACCACAGATTTCAATGAATTTTACACTAGTAAACGATGACTGGCAAACAATTATGGCACACTTTTGATCTGCCTTCCCGTCCAGACTGCTTTCTATTAGTTTTAAAAGCACAAGCCTGCTCTCATCGCTCCTAGTTTATCAAAGATTTTTCTCAAAATTGCAACGAGCAGTCTACGTTTTTCGATAATATGTAATGCATTGGCCAATCGGACCATGCACATTTGAATCAAACTTTAAAAAAAAAAAAACTCCCAACTACTATGTTTACTCCTGCAAATATATTTTTAGTTTTAGGTCAACCAATCCTATCTAGTCTTTCTTTAAACTACAGCCAATCAAATCATAGGTACCTTTTAGTCCTCATTTCCCCAAAAGCTTTTTTCAAAACATGCTATGAAAAAAATAAGCAGGCATGATTTTTGTTTTCGTCAGTCCGTCTTACAATACATAGTATTTTTGCCAATATCTTGGTTATTTATTGTACTAGTGCTTAACTGACACCATATTATTGCTCAGGAAATCATAAGGCATCCGAATATATAATTTTTATGGCCCTATGTATTATGGTTCATAATTCCATATTTTTTTCTATGTTAGTCGTTCAAATCTAGAAACTACCACCTGTTCCATTCTTTTTCTAACTATTTTCAAACTAAATACGAGACTTGTCCGTAGTACGTTAGAATTACGTCATTCCTTATAAGAGCTAAGGTTGTTTACATGATTCAATTGACGAACATTTTTTTAGTTTTGTATCGTAATTTGAAAATCGCCCAAGGCTATGTCGCGCTAGTTGGCTTTTGTGAAATCAACGCGAGACGGCGTCCCCTAAGTTCTGTCTTTCTATCCCTCCCCTCCTTTTCTTTTATTCTATCACTCTATCGTCTTGAACTTGCACAAGTGTTACATTTAATCTCAAGGACGAATTTCGAAAAGACAGTATCTTTCATTCGGCTATAAGGCTTATCAAAATCCGCATACCGGCTGGCGTGGGGACGAAGAAGCTGGACTCAATTTTTATTTTCTATCTTATTTTTGACTTTATGCACTATAATATTATTTAATTTAGCTATTGTATTTAGAATATCGTCACACATCTCCCCACTTTAGAACAGACTACATGATGTCAGTTCATAATTCGAAATACACATAGATAAATTTAAATCATTATGCCTGGTGACTACTCTGATTTTCGTCGTACGGGTGTCTACTTAAAAAATCTGCACCTACGTTTTCCGACCCGGGGATATATTCTATGATAAATTGGTATGGCTGTAAGAGCAATGACCAACGTAATAATCTAGCATTTTCATGCTTTGCTTGCGACAGAAATACGAGTGGTTTATGATCTGTTTGGATCCTAAATGATCTACCATAGAGATAGATCTGGAACTTTTTTATCGCCCATATCAAAGCCAGACATTCCTTTTCACTAGTTGAATATTTTTGTTCCGCTGTGTTCAGCTTACGGCTAGCATAAGCAACTGGGGTTAATTCCCCATCAAGTGAATTGGATCTCTGTAATAGGGCTGCCCCTAATCCGACGTTACTAGCGTCCGTTCTCACAACAAATTCTTGAGTCAAGTCAGGCAATTTCAATATAGGCTTGCATGTGAGTTTTTCTTTTAACTCTTGGTAGGCCGATTCACACTGAGCGGACCAAGTAATTTTATCCGGATTTCCTTTGCGCGTTAAATCCGTCAGTGGTGCACATATCGAGTTAAAATTTTTAATATACTTCTGGTAAAAACTACACAACGAGACAAAAGATCTCATATCTTTTTTGTCTGCGGCCTCGGAGCTTTCTTCAATTTCTCCAAGTTCTTGGGGTCAGGGGTCATGATTCCCTGAGATACTGTGTGTCCCAAGAATTCCAACTCTTTACATCCAATACAACATTTGGTCGGTCTAGCCGTCAAGTTTGCCTCCCTGAGTCTATCCAACAACATATTCAGAGAGTTAATGTGTTCCTCAAATGTTTCTGTAGCAATGAGAATATCATCCATGAAATTCGTGATACATGGATTATTCAGGGGATCCAACAATTTTCGCATCATTCTAGAAAACACACTCGGAGCATTTTTCAACCCAAAAGGCAACATGTTGAATTCATAATGTCCGTCCGAGGTGCTAAAGGCCAAATACTGTCTAACCTCAGGTTTTACTGGAATCTGATAATAGCCTTTGCTCAGATCCACCTTAGAGAAATATTTGGCTTTGTTCAGCCTAGCAAACAGCTGGTTTGTATCAGGTAATGGATCCACCTGACTTTCTGAGACAGCATTCCGTTTCCTGTAATCTATACACAGTCTGTGTTCCCCAGAGGGTTTTCTCAACAGAACCACACTAGAACTGTACGGAGATTCACTGTGTGAAATAATTCCTTCTTTCAACAAATAACACTAGCTAACAAAAAAAAATTTTTTTTTTCTTTCTCTAACATTTCTATGTTTTTCTGGTCAATTTTAATGCGCTGATTTTAAATCTGCAAACCGTTATTCTCTATCAGGTCGGGATCTCTAGAAATACGCAATTAAAGTTTTTTAACAACGCATACAGTATTACAACATCATTCGTACAAGAAGTATAACAGTTATGTAGGCTTGAATTTCTGTGCAGTCGACTTTCGTCGGTGAATGGCATGTGGTACATCGCGATGAAGCATCCAACAATAATCGGCAAGCATGGTCACACTCTACCGTCCTTGATAACGTGACTCCATTACGGCGATATCTTGATGGAATCGTTCTCCATGTTCATCGCTGACTTCGCCAAGGTTGTCAGGGAAAAAGTCAAGATGCGAATCAAGCAAATGGATTTTGAGGGACATGTTACAGCCCATAATTCTCTATGCATCTATGCACTGCTTAACAATATGCACATAGTCGACAGATTTGTGATTTCCCAGAAAGTTATCGACGATCGATTTGAATGCCATCCATGCGCAAAGTTCACTACCATGTAACAAGTTCTCGAATTGTTTGTCTGCAATAACTTTCCTAATCTGAGGTCCTACAAAGATACCTTCTTTTATCTTTGCATCGCTAACTTGCGGAAGCTTTTCTCGAAGATAAGTGAAAGCTTTGCTTGTTTTATCTAACGCTTTTACGAAATTCTTCATGAACCCCAACTTTATATGTAACGGTGGTAAAATGATGCTGTCTTTGTTAACTAATGTTATTACATATGCCCGATGCTGCTACGATCCCTGATAAAATAATGTTCCTGTCTGGCACATTTTTAATCCATTCCGAGCATTATTCATCGCTGTTCGAGCTCTCTTTGCTTGCTTGTTGTAGTCAATCGTTGCGGCTGTCCCATTCACATAGGAAGCAACAAAATTTAGTATACCCAGTCTGCATGACCGTGAGAATTGCAATGACCTTTAGGTCTCCACAAATCCGCCATTGGTAGTCATTGTACTTTATTTTTGCCAAAAGTATAGCCATATTGTCATAAGTTTCTTTCATATGAACAGAGTAGGCGACTGGAATTGATGAAAATAAATTTCCGTTATGCAATAACACGGCTTTTAGACTAGTCTTGGAAGAGTCGATGAAAAGTCGCCATTCGTTGACTATGTGCTCATGACCGAGGTGCACCATTAGACCGTTTACATCTTTGCAATAGCAAATGTCATCATCCATCTCAAAGTATTGAACAAGTTCTCTGTGTCTATGACGAAATTTAGATATCGGAGTATTGGGCGCTAAAAGATTCCATTCTTTGAGTCGCGAACCGAGTAATTCCGCTCTTGTCCTTTGGTAAGAGCGAGATCACGTATTAGATCTGGAAATTTTCTGAACCATGAGATATTTGAAAGCATCATCATCTGAATTTTCCCTCCATTTCTGATGGTTCACTCACGTCCAACGGATATTGTTTTCTGGTGGAAATCGGACATGTGACTTCATGAGGCACTGGTTTCGAAACCGATTCAATATTTGGATAAACCACAGACTTTCTAGTTTTAAAAGTGAAACCATGGATATTTGTCAAGCAGAAGTAACAATCAGTAGCGTGATGGGTTCAGTTAAACGCCATATTACTGCCACTGCAAAAGGCATCGACTTATGCTTCGGCGATGTTCGTATCCATCCTGCCAAAGTATATGCACAGGTTGAAAAAACTGCATTTGGCTTCCAAGATTTATTTGCATCATCAACTTTCGAATCGAAATAAAGTTCATATGCTTTCTTTAGTAATGGTGTAAAAGTTTTTCGGTGACCACTTTCGGTAAAATATCCGCAAACGTAACAGAACAGATCATCGAATTTCTACAACTTCTAGAAGCCTTAATTCGCTCAGAAGTTATTTTCAATGAACAGTAACTATTTGGAAAAATGACGGTAACACATTATGCCATTATTCAACAAAAATTTAAGACTTGTCTTGGATGAATCAATGAAAAGCCTCCACTCTTCCGGTATGTAATTGATGTTGAGGGCTGCCATTAAACCAGAAATGTTGTGCACGCAGAAAGGTCACCCTCTTTGAACAAATAATCTTAATAACCCGCTTCTGATAGGATCCGGATTTCAGAAATTGTAATCAGCGCAAGAAACTGACCTAGGAGATTCACTTATTGCAATATAAGAAAGAAAAAGCTGCCTTGTTTGTCAGTGTAATTAATCTCCCCTTCAAATCATTCCTTTGCAAACGGGATCGTATAGGCTCTCATACAGATTTAGTGTTGGGTCTACAAGTTTCATATCATATTCCAACAATTTCGTATGCCCCGGTTTGTCCGTTAACACATCTGTATGATCATTCAAAAGCTTTTGAACTCTCTTCTGATTTTTCGTTAAAACTGGTAGATCTGCCATGTTTACCTGTGAAGTATTGTCTCACAGGGATGTAGGGGATATTCATGAGTCCATGGTTTTTTTCTTCGTTTTTCATTTCCCAATTGGAGACCATGGACAAAAGTTAACAGTGTGTTCGAGATGATTTTCTCTCTCCAAATCATTTCTTCAGGGACTGCAAAAGGATAGCTTTTCTTTTGCCCTTAACTATCAGTTATAAGATGTTCTGCACATGTTTCTAGAACTGTATATGTGGCCTTGCCATCTTATCTTGCATCTTATTACTACTGCCTGGTAAAAAAGGAGCACCTTCTCTCCCACAGCTAAATCTCTATCCTTCGCCTTCTTATTATAATAGGCAAATGTTTTTTTCTGGCTTGTCTCAAATTATCATAAGCAAGTTTCCAGCCAGTTTTAATACGAGGGGTCAGCTCGTTCACATATTGATAGGATAGGTAATATTTTCTTCTGCCTTATCATCAGTCCATGTCCTTAACAAGGCTCCAGATGGACTTTTAATTTTACATGCTTATTTTTCCTGGCCCCTGTCAGGTCCTTTACATTGGAAGCCTTATAGTGAGGACGTTTTTGCCTTTTATCATCACTCACAAATCGTCCACTACCAATTCTTTTCTAGGGGTTTCCCCCTATCCTACTTTAATTACCTTGTGAGAGATCTCCTCTCTCTTTTATCTTCCTCCAGTTCACATAATTCAGACCGAGAGATTGTCTCTTTTATCTTCACCCAGTTCACATAATTCCGACGGCTTATTCTGGGTAAAGACCACTTTTGGCCCTCGATACATGGTTGCCATGTTAACACATTCAAGTGAAGACTGTGTATGAAAAGGGGGTTTCCATTCCACTTTGTCTACATTATTAATTTTATTTTTATTTTCAGGCCTAAGTTTGCCCCGTGGCGTTTCTAGGTCCTGATTATTATTTTTCCCACTTGTGGGTGTTTCCTCATGCAATATGCTACATGCTTCTACAAAATTTTCAACGATGACCATTACATCTGGCCAATAATAATTTTGAGCAACTTTTTGGCAGATGGTACCTACTTTCTCGTGGTCCCTACCTTTTCCAACATGTAAGCTCCTTATTACATCTGCCCTATATGCCCTTGGAAGAACCAACTGTCCGTGACCAGTGGATCCAGTTCCGGCCTTCCTATATAACAGTTTATTTTTCATATAGAAGTCTCCCTTGCCTGGAGGTGTATGACATTTGGGCAATTTCTTAAAACAAGGCTTGAGGGACTTATCCTCAGCCTGCGCCTTCCTCATCTCATCTGGATGGGTATTTATTGGATTTTCCTCCTCCTTTTTGGACTGTGATTTGGTCTGCACTGTTGCCATGATCACAGGTCTCTTGGGATTCCCCAAGAAGACATATCTACACCCCAATATCAATATTTCGGAGTTATCTACCCTTCCAAGATGGAGGTGAAATTCTTTTCTCACCTTAGACGCCGAAGGAAAAACATCAGGAATGTGTATATTTCGATGGATAGTACCATGATGTGTTAAATTATAGAATAAAAGATACATCAGAGTATCTAGTGGTGTAGATATTTTCCTATAACCGACCTCGAAACCCTCGAATCGGTCGGTTGGATAGGAGGGTTGATCAGAGAATTAACAAGTCACTATCGTAAAACAAGCGATTGTTATCGAAACAGAACCAGGCTCGACAGTGAACATGACAGTGAACATGACTCATTCTAATATCTTGGGGGCTAAGGAGATTTTAAAAATTGGATACTGGAATGTAAGAACTATGTATCAAGACGGAAAAATGGAAGAAATAATTAAAGAAATGGATAATTATAAGTTGGACATATTGGGTGTCAGCGAGTGTAGATGGACGGGAAAGGGCATAAAATATATTTCAGAAGAAAAAAAGCAAATTATATACTCTGGTAGTAATGATAATCGTCACACAGAGGGAGTAGCCATCTGAATGACACAGAAAGCAGCAGCATCGCTCATCAGCTGGGTACCTATTAATGAGAGGCTAATATTAGCTAGATTTCAGACAAGATTTTTCAAGCTCTCAACTGTACAATGCTATGCACCAACTAACGACGCTCTTGATACCACAAAAGATGACTTCTATGAAGCACTTCTAAGTACCATCAACACAATACCCAAGCATGACATAATAGTAGTCATGGGCATTTTTAACGCCAAAGTAGGTGACAACAACGATGGAGTACAAAGATATCTCGGTACTCATGGCATAGGCTGTATGAATCAAAATGGTGAAAGACTTCTAGAACTTTGTGAAATATCAAACCTCGTTGTGGCGGACACCATCTTTCCACATAAGAATATCCACAAGATAACATGGAATTCACCTGATGGCAGAACTAAGAACCAGATAGATTACTTCTGCATAAGCGCAAAATTTCGCTCATCAGTTCAAGACGTCAGAGCATACAGAGGTGCAGAGATCGGAAGCGATCATAACCTCTGCATAGCTAAACTGAGAATTAAACTGAAGAAGTTATACCAACCGAATAAAAATAGAAGAATAGATGTACACAGACTGCAATCAAACGATGTAAAAGAGGAATATAATGTCAAAATGAACATTTATTTCGATGCTTTAGGCGAAATTGACAACGATGTCACCACCAAGACAATCGATACTAAATGGGAACAACTGAGAACAGCAATGACAGAAGCAGCTGTAGCGACCACCGGATACCTAGTACATAAAAAGAAAAAATGGATGAGAGAAGATACTTGGGATAAAATACAAGAAAGGAAAACAGCAAAACTTAAACTACTAGCGGCAAGTACACATAATGCAGTTGAATCTTGCAAACTAACTTATAACTTGTTAAATAAAGAAGTGAAGACAAAAACTCGAAGAGATAAAAGACATTTCATCAATGAACTGGCCGTAGAAGCTGAAAATGCTGCAAGAACTGGTAATAGTAGGTGCCTTTATCAAATTACAAAACAACTATGTCACCAGCCTACTGATATGGAAACACCTGTTAAAGATAAATTAGGGAATCCAATACCAACAGAAAAAGAACAAATGAAGAGATGGGCTGAGCACTTCCTGGAGGTGCTAAACAGACCACCACCAACAGTAACACCTGATTTTAATAATGAAACACCCACAACCACCTTGCCAATAACTTGCGATGAATTCACGCTGGACGAGATCAAACAAGCCGTTAAAAGATTAAAAAATTTTAAAGCTGCTGGAGTTGACGAAATTTCAGGCGAAATGATTAAAGCAGTTAATGACAACAACCTCTTGAGAATTTTAGATATTATAAATGAAGTATGGAGAGAAGAACAACCACCACAACAATGGAAAGACAGTATTATTGTAAAGTTACCGAAGAAAGGTGATCTATCAGACTGTAATAACTGGCGTGGTATATCTCTATTATCAGTACCTGGAAAATTATTATGTTGCATGATGTTAGAAAGACTTAAATTGCATGCTGACGAAAAGATCAGAGAAGAACAAGCAGGTTTCAGGCCGAAACGATCATGTATTGATCAAATATTCACACTAAGAACAATTATAGAAGAATCAGTGGAAATGTAATCGCCACTTATTATCACCTTCGTCGATTTTCAAAAAGCCTTTGATAGTCTACACCGCCCATCATTGTGGAAGATACTTACAATCTATGGTTTTCCAACAAAATATGTGAATATAATCAAAGCGCTATATGACAATGCAAGATGTTGTGTTAGAACAAATAAAGGGAATACAGAATGTTTTACAGTAGAAACAGGGGTGAAACAAGGCTGTATTATGTCACCACTACTGTTTGGAATAGCTATTGATTGGGTTATGAGAAACTATACCCACATATGAACAATTAGGTATAAAATGGACAAATGGAAAATTCCTGGGGGACCTGGATTTCGCAGATGATTTAGCATTCTTAAGTTCAACACCCAGACAATCCCAAGAAGCAGTAAATAATTTGTGTCATCTTTCGGTTAAAATAGGTCTCCAAATAAATGCCTCTACAACTAAAGTTATGAACTTTTCTAACGAGACCTTTAATATCATCCTGAACGGGGAAAAACTACAGAATGTTGAAAGTTTCAATTATTTAGGCAGTAAAATGACTCAGGATGGTTGTGGCGTGAGGTTTTATTTGGCTCTAGGGTCAGTATAGTACTGACAATTACAGAAATAGAATTTTTGCAGAAAATGGTGAAGTCCCAGTGTCTGAGAGAACTACTGGTATCACAAATTAGTTACGGCTGTGAATGTTCTGATCTCGAAAAATTAGTAGAGAGGAGACCGACATAACTTGCCACCTCCGCTGTGTAACTAACTGTGATATTACGACAAGGAAACAGATTTTACTTAACAATGATAAAATTGACAAGTCTTCAAATACAATTTCCTTATTATTTATTTAGTATATACACTATCTACTCTTGTGCTGAAGGGTGAATGTTGAAAAATGGAACGTAATGAATGTGTAAGTTTACATATGATTTACAAATATTTATATTTATATAGATATGTAAATATATTACAACAAGTTTTCCAATTATAGGAACAAAAATTATATCAGCTGAGCTGTTATTCAATTATAGTACATGTATCAGCTGTGCTGTTAATTACGTATAATTTATCAGCTATAATCTTATTATTGTCTCTTGCTACGCTAATTCCCTTTCTCGTCACTGACACTAGCTTGTGCTCACAATGCTGACAGAAACGGTACTAATGTGTACTCATCTCTTAAAAGTTCGGTCTTTCTTGGTTTGGTTGACACAAAACACCCGCTGATGGTCGTTTCGTTAGCCCACCCAAGACTGAGGGGGACTAAAGAGGTTGATCCTGTGCAATCACTGTGCTCCTGCGACGTTCCAGGCAGCTGGATTGACACGACATACGACCTCAGGTTGATGACACGAATAAAACCTGTAACAAGGAAAAATAGGGGCTAATTTCTGTCCTCAAGCCCACCTATTCTATTGTATATGATATGAGCGTGTCTCAGTGTCTGCATGTAGGATGAATGACAACATGGCTCAGTATGATTTAGCAATAGCGAGACAAGACAGGTGTCTACTTGCAAAACATTCTTTCTGATAAACTAATACATGGATACATTAAATAATATAAATTCAATGCATGAATACATTCAATAATATAAATTCAATACATGAATACATTCAATACATGAATACATCCCATAATATGTACACCTAGGTGTGATACAACCATTCCCCCTATAATATACCAGGTCCTCTCTGACAAGTGCTATACTAGCTGGTAACATATATCCTAACAATATTGTTATGTTCTTATGATAGGAGTATATGCGAGAAGGACTGTTTGGTTATATCAGGTGGGAGTTATAGGGGACAATAGATTGATGTTAGATGAGACAATAGATTGAGTCCTAACAAGGACTGTTTTGGTTATATTGCAGTTGGTCTGAGAAAATAGATTGAAGTTATAGGAGACAATAGATTGATGTTAGATGAGACAATAGATTGAGTCCTAACAAGGACTGTTTTGGTTATATTGCAGTTGGTCTGAGAAAATAGATTGAAGTTATAGGAGACAATAGGTTGAGTCCTAACAAGGACTGTTTTGGTTATATTTCAGTTTGGAGTTATCTGAGACAATAGACTGAAGTTATAGGAGACAATAGATTGAAGTATGAGTCCTATTAGTCTTCGTCTATTCAATCATATTAGGAAATACAATCATTATACCTAATACCCTTAAGATACAATCAGTAACCTGATACGTTCATATTGAAACAATTTATATAAAATATATACAGGTGTAGGTAGTATAAAGACACACAACAAATACCAACATTATATACCTGCTGAAGGCCTATTTTCCTAAAGGTTATCGTAAATATATTTACCCTCTAAGATTTAAACAGGCCAGATTTTGACTCGACTTAGCGAAGCAGGCTGCAGGTCGATGCCCTCAGGTAAGCTATAAATCAAAGCTGACAGCTCCTCTCACACAGTCGGTCGTCTCTCTGGCTTCGTGTCTGGTTGCGTGCCTTTGCATAAAATCTCGCCCGATTATATAGGTAGGTGAAATGAACTTCTACTGGTAAAAGCAAAGCTTTTGGTTGGATCCTGGCGGAGCAAGCTGATTGGTTTCCTCCGGTTTAGTCTCATGCTCTGTACAGCCTAATTTTATTCAGTTTTCATCCGCCATCTTGCGTGAACAAGATGGCCACGACCCACATCCGAAAAAAACAGGGCTTAAGTTTTTCCTGGCGTAACTTCAGGTAATTTATTCCGGCTCAGCAACTGTGCGTTGATTGGCTGGGGCAAATTTGTATCCCGACATAATGATTTAACAAAGTAGTGGGGTTACACACATTCGTTTCACGACAGAATGGAAAAGCTCCTGGTCATGATAAACTTAAAATGCAGTAGCTTTTTTTTTTCAGTGTACCCAGAGTTTTGCGAATACTATTCTCCATATAATTGCACAACTTTCCTGGAAAACAGGGACAACACCAAGAGAGCGCTGGAAAATATTACGAATAGATTGTCAAATTGCAGGGCCAGAAGGGTGATCGGTTGCAGACTGTAACATAATTGGAGAGGAATAACTCGTCTACAGTTCTCCCAGCGCGCGAGGATAATTATACAGAGAATCCCAAAAGCAGTAGACTTTACAAACTGAGGTCAGTACCAGCAGGATTTAGTCTGAAAATCCCAAACAGAAGATGTGTAGATCATTATTTCACCTGTCAGGTGAAAACAAAGACAGTGCCCTGAAATGGAGTCAGGCTGTCTGGGATTTGAAACTGACACGCGTACATCGTGGTCAGTAGGTGACAGTTACGACACGCGTTTTGAAGCGGACGTAAATGTTGGGAGTAGGGAGATAATTTCGCTTGGCGAAGTAAGTTTGGGGGCTTATGGAATTTTTAAGCTGCAAATTGTCAATTTGAAAAAAGCCTTTCATTCCAACTTTACGTGCACAGTTTGGCAGAGCAAACAGAATTTGAAGTGAAGACAGGAGTACGACAGGGATGCCCCTTATCAAATTCTATTTTTAAACTTCATAGACTGGGTTTTGCACCAGACAACTTAAGTTGTGCAGTCCAAGTGGTAAGAGGTACTACATTTTCTAGATTGGAAGATTTGGAATGTTATGCAGATGACATTTCACTGCTAGCATATTCACATCAATCATTTCATCCAGAAGAGAAACTAATAAGTGGTAGGCAGGTATTTTTCTAGGGAAGCATTCAGTGGAAAGCAGTAGGAAATTCCTTCACTCCTAAAGATAATTTCTAGCTTATAACGGCAATTGTAGCTATTTGGAATTTAATTTAACTGCTAATACTCAGTCGAGTGTATTTTTAAAACTAGACGTATAGCAAGCAAAGACATCAACAACAGAATGAACAAAGCAAGGGAACAGCCTTTTTTAGTCTAAACAACATCTGGAAGTCCTCTCAGTACAGCACAAGCACAAAATTAGGATTATATCAGAGCTGTGTGCTTTCTGTGCATTTCTATGGCGCGGAGAGCTGGAGAGTTACAGAGAAGGAAATGTCGAAATTGTCCTCTTTTCACACAACATGCCTAAGAAAAATTCACCGAATCTTTTGGCCAAATACCATCACCAACCAAGATCTGCTTACTCGGAGCAAGCAAAAGGACATGCATACCATCATTTTGAACCTGGGTTTTCTCAGTACGCTGGATCTGACGGTTGGCATGTCCTCAGAAGAAACCCCTAATATCCCTATACAAGAAACGGGTTTTCAAAGGACTGTAATGATAAATACTGGACCTTGGAACCAGCACATGTCGACTTAATTTCTTCTAGAAACTCTATATCATTTGCTGCCTGGTGGCGTGAATATACAATCATTTGAACTAGATTGGGGCACTGTACGAAGGATGGCCGCCGACCGAGCAAAGTGGAATCAATTTGTTGTTGCCCTACAAGACGCCACCAGGCGTAATGGCCACTGACTCCTTTGACGGTCGGCGGCTAAGGATCAAAGAAAGAAAGAGTAGACTGGGTTATGAGATCATCGACAACACACAACAGAAATGGAATCCAGTGGACTCTGACTAAGCAGTTGAATGATCTGGATTTTGCTGATGACTTGGCTCTTCTGTCTCAAAACCGTAATCAGATGCAGGACAAATTGAAAACACTCGATGAGAGGTCACAGCAATTGGGTCTGAAAATACACAGGGAAAAGACAAAAATAATGAGAATAAATGCAGGTAATGATAACAGGGTTGAACTTGAAGAAACATACAAGATGTAGACAAGTCTGCTGTCATAGACAATTTTTTGATCAATCTGCATAATTTGTTGCTAAGGCTAGAGGACTTGACAGTTTTTGTCTTAGAATAAAAAAGGCAGATTTTTTTCAAACTCATTGGGAAATATATGGAGATCAAGAGAAATCGGATCCAACACGAAAATAAGAATCTTCAACTCAAATGTGAAGTCAGTCCTATTGTATGGCTCTGAAACATGGAGAACAACAAAGACAACAACCAAAAAGCTACAGACTTTCATAAATGGGTGCTTGCGTAGAATAGAGGGATTAAAATGATATGACAAGGTTACCAACGTAGAACTGATGACAAGAACTAGACAAGTGCCAGTGGAACAAGAGATGAGAAGAAGACGATGGCGATGGATAGGACACACACTGAGGAAACCTGTTGATAGCATTACAAGGCAGTCCTTGTTCTGGAACCCCCAGGGCAAGAGAGGCAGAGGTAGATCAAGAAGCACATGGAGAAGAGAGCTGGAAACAGAGGTGAAAATGATGAGGAGAACGTGGAAAGAACTTGAGATGATGGCACGTGACAGGAGGACTTGGCATGTGTTTGTTGAAAACCTATGCTCCTTTGGGAGTGGAGGGTTATGATGATGACACTATAGCCATCAATGACTGTTTGATTCCAAACCTCAGCAAGTGTCTCTCCAGCTTTCTTGAAGTTGGCCTACAATTTTGCTATTGGAATCAATGCATGATCCATAGTGATCATGTGGCAAAATACGTCCCGATAGGTCATGAGATAATGGTGCCATACGCTTTTCGACAGCAATGTATGCACTATGGCCTGGCACACTGCAAGCAACAAACAGTGCGTCGAGATTCTTTAAACTCAGAATATAATTAATCAATGGTTGTAAAAATAAACTAAATTTATACTAAAATGTAAAATGATTATTGTCGTGACCTTAGTGGTATAAAATAATCAAGTACCCTGAATTTTCAAAGCCTGTTTTTGGTCATTTTAGCTTCTGAAAAAAAATTCCATGTCTACCATGACATAGAAAAAAATAAATAAAACAATAAGTGTACGGCAAACTGTTAAATATGTCTCCAACTATATAAGGAAAAGACGATGGTCATATATCGGTCATGTCCTACGAATGCAAAACAACAGAATACCATTGCAGGCACTCACTTGGGTTCCTGAGGGTAAGAGGAAAAAAGGAAGACCAAAAGAAACACTCAGAAGAACAATAATAAGAGAAGGAAGAACGTTGGGATTAAACAATGTGCAAGAGCTAAGAGGAGTGGCGTCACAACGTACAACCTGGAGAGCACTGATTTCTGCCTTATGCGCCGTGTTTGGTGCTTAAAGAATTTATTATTATTAATATCAAAGGGTAGATTGGTTCATTTATCACCACTGCATTGATGATTCCTTCCACATATCACGTTTTTACATTTATCCTGGCGATGGGAAGTGTCATGGTCGCTACGTCCTTGGTTGCAGCCTGGATCTCCACTGTTTCTGTGGTGTATTGATCTGCTTGCACCAGGTGAGAACTCACAACTGAATCATAATCCAATCCAGTATCATACAAGCACCTTATAGTGACTCCATTACATATTACTTCTTCACACACTGGGGGGTGATAAGGTTCCTGTTGTTTAGTAGGGTTTGCCTTTACTCCCTTTCTCCCCGTTTTCATTGCAGCAAAGTTACGAGGTTTCCTAGTACACTTTTCGGTGTTATGGTTGTCCATCTTACACCATCTACAATATAATCTACCTTTATGAAAAGGTTTTCTTTCCTCATATTTTCTGTCATTGAATTGTGAGTTTTTATTTCTATAATCATTTCGTGGCCTATCAAAATGTTGCTTACCTTTGTTTCCCTGATCTTTGTTGTCAAATCTGTTAAAGTTTTGTGGAGCCTTATAATTGTCTACCTGTTTCTTTTTTGTGCCCGCTACCTCTGCTTGGGCTGCCTGATACCTCTCAGCGACATTGAGTAACTCACCCAGCCTCTCTGCACCTTGTTCCATGAGAAACTTTCTCAAGTCTGGAGCCATGGACTCTCTCAATTGCTCAATAAGGATCATTTCTTTAAGATCTTTGGTTTTCCCCAGAGCAGTCCATTTCTCCAAGTAGGTCTCTAAACGTGCAGAGAACTGGTGATAGGTCTCACCAGACAGTAGCTTGGCATTCCTAAATTTTTTTCTGTAAAATTCTCCATTCTTTTCATACCTTAGCAAAAGAGCCTGCTTTAACATGTCATAATTGTCTTGATCATCCCTGCTAATTTTGGCAAAAACTTCATAAGCTGTTCCCGTAAGACCCTGGGATAACTTTAGGCTCCACCTTTCTCTCTCTAACCCATACGTGGTAGCCAAAAGTTCAAACCTACCTAGAAAACTTTCTATGGCATCGTCTTTCTCAACAAAATGGTCTAAATGAAACCCCATAGCTGAGGTTGAGGCTCCCTGACTAGCAGTGGCATCGGAGGTAAAGGGGTTGGCACCATTTTCAGGAGCATGGCCTTGTAATTCCAACTCCCTTAGTCATAACTCGTGCTCCCTCTGCAATCTCCTATCTTCTGCTTCCCTTTCAGCAGCCAGTCTTTTTTCTTCTCTTTCTGCAGCTAATCTTTTTTCCTCTGCTTCTCTTTCGGCCTTTTTTCTTCTAATTGGAGCCTTTTAGTCTCTGCCTCCCTATCCGCCTCTAATGCCCTAGCCTCTTTGTCCGCCTCAATCTGCAACCTCTTAATTTCTTTGTCAGCCTCAATTTTTACCTGTAATTTTCTTTCTTCCGCTAACTTCCTATCTTCCCTTTCAATATACTTATCACATTCTGAAGTTACATACTGGACCAGCTCTGGCCCATCCATGCCTATCTCTCTAGCAGTCTGCACAGCAGCAGATCGAAACTTTGCCAGATCAGCCATTCTGTACTATGCAACCTTTAAAATTTCTAACTAGACAAATTTATAATTATGACTAACAAGTTCTAATTATGACTTAGGACAACCACAGGCACTGATAGCTCAACCACTATTTAAATTCCACAAAAGAATACTTTTAGTTTTATTTTATAGGTATTTAAAATTTCCCGGGACCTGAGACCCTAATATAATTTATAAGAATTTAAAATCCCGGAAACGAGCTACCCAATATATGTGGTGGATTTGATGTTAAGAAATGTTGTTGTTATGTACTCTTTGTGTACCGAATGAGGTCAGCTGTGAAGGTCCCTGAATATAACAAATTATTATGGTAAGTGTACAGGGTACCTTTCTGCTACCACCTTTATGATCTCATTCAGACTTATTCTTTGACTAGAATGTATGATGACTACGTTTGGTGTCTAGGGTTATGAATATATAGTGTAATGTTGCATTAACCAACTAAACATATAAACAACTATTTTATTATCCAACAAAACACAACAATACTACGACAATCACATACACACTACACTTTAAAAGACTCTTAAGTAAGTCAGTGGTTGAATTGTGTGTAACGTTAATTTTTTTTTCATTTATTTTGTCCTGACTCTATTTGTTTGAATCTGGACTGACAATCAAAGTGAAATCAAGTGAATTATTTGCATTAATCAATTTACACAATGGATCTTCTGTCCATAATACAAATATTATTATAATAAAAGTGTGTAGGTGTAGTTTTCTAAATTAGGTTAATACTGGTATATATATAATGGTAGGTTGTTGGTTAACATCCCTCCCTATAGTTCATTTGCTTTTCATTTGTCACAGGTGGAATTTTTAAAATTAATATTTTCAGTTTTTATTCTTAAAAAACTAGCGTTCATAGAGGTTGAGCTTCCTGGTGCCGAACAGGCACTTATCTTCGAAGGATAACACCGGTAGATCTTTTCCTAGGCTCGCTGGACAATCTGTTCCACTTATTGAAAGGCAATGGCATCCAGCACGTGCCCAAAATATGCAAACAGTGTCAGGAATCAATCAGTTCCCACGAGCTTGGTATTGCGTTAATGACAGGGCCACAAAAAACCCTGAAATAAGAAGGTTATGCATCCTTCTTTATAACAAGCATACAATAATATTCCACAATTTATTACAGGTACAGTACAAACAAACGAATAGGGTCAGCTCTTGATGACAACCTATTTTACCATTATAATTTGACGTGACAATGTATACCAGTATTCCTCTCCCCTAATGGTTACAACGCCTCTGCAATTCCAGCAGTAATCTTTTTCCATACAATAGGATAGGTGTTATGCTCCTTGATGACAATCATATATAATCTTGTAGTACTACACCTCTCTGATAGTCTATCATATGATGGATCAATCTCTAGGCTCTGCCTAAGTCTGCCATCGACTCACTTACTTACAGTCGTATGTTAATATCTCACATTCAAACTTTATTTTAATTAAAAGGTTAATAAAATCATTCTTACCACAAATTTCAATGAAATACACACAAGCGAACGATGACTGGCAAACAATTTATGGCACACTTTAGATCTGCCTTGTCCAGACTGCTTTCTATAGGTTTGAAAGCACAAGCCTGCTTTCATCGCTCCTTGTTTATCAAAGATTTTTCTCAAAATGGCAACGAGCAGTCTACGTTTTTCAATAATATGTAATGCATTGGCCAATCGGACAATGCACATTTGAATCAAACTTTAAAAAAACAAACTCCCAACTAATATGTTTACTCCTGCAAATATATTTTTAGTTTTAGGTCAACCAATCCTATCTAGTCTTTCTTTAAACTACAGCCAATCAAATCCTAGGTACCTTTTAGTCCTCATTTCCACAAAAGCTTTTTTTCAAAAAACGTGCTATGAAACAAATAAGCAGGCATGATTTTTGTTTTCGTCAGTCCGTCTTACAATACATAGCATTATTGCCATTATCTTGGTTATCTATTGTACTAGTGCTTAACTGACACCATATTATTGCTCAGGAGATCATAAGGCATCCGAATATATAATTTTTATGGCCCTATGTATTATGGTTCATAATTCCATATTTTTTTCTATGTTAGTCGTTCAAATCTAGAAACTACCACCTGTTCCATTCTTTTTCTAACTATTTTCAAACTAAAAACGAGAATCGTCCGTAGTACGTTAGAATTACGTCATTCCTTATAAGAGCTAAGGTTGTTTACATGACCAAATTGACGAACATTTTTTAGTTTTGTATCGTAATTTGAAACTCGCCCAAGGCTATGTCGCGCTAGTTGGCTTTTGTGAAATCAACGCGAGACGGCGTCCCCTAAGTTATGTCTTTCTATCCCTCCCCTCCTTTTCTTTTATTCTATCACTCTATCGTCTTGAACTTGCACAAATGTTACATTTAATTTCAAGGACGAATTTCGAAAAAGACAGTATCTTTCATTCGGCTATAAGGCTTATCAAAATCCGCATACCGGCTGGCGTGGGGACGAAGACCTCTACACCACTCTGTTATAAATTAGATTTAAAACACACGTGTCTAGCTTATCCTATCATTCTGTTAACGCGTGATATGAACACTAGTCATTTAAAAAAAATTACATAAAATTGATAGAAGTAAATAATATATGCCGTCAGTAGACAATTATTTAATGTATGTACTAGTCAATTTAAAACATCTCTTACTGGAAAAATAGCGAGTAATTAAATTTACTTTACGGCTGGAAAGTTAGCTATAAGTTATTTAATTAGCACAGAAAATCTCAGTGAAATATATATCGAAAACTTTAAACACACTAAATCACTTCAAATCTAGTATATAAATTACCGCAATCAGAAAAATGAAACACTCCACGGAATCTATTAATTTTCACTCTGTACGAGAAATCTTAAGATAACGAGCTAGTGAATTCAGATAGATTTCTGGCAACTGATCATGGCTATCGGAGAGACATGGTATATATTGATATGTTCCGTACTATCGTTCTTTAATGCGAAAGTCACACCACTGCCAGACCCCAGCCAACTTGCCGTTCGATTTCTTGAATCAAAGATAATTTGACCACCTCTTGACTTTCATCATCTCCGCCTTGCCGAAAATCAGCTACGCAATTTTCACCTGAAATTTTTACAATCCAAGGTCCGTCTAACTGAATATCGTGTGTTCCCCTGATCAAAGAATCTATTACACCATGCTCCGCGCTTCGCTCTCTGTTTCACATAGGGCTTGATTGCCAGATGGCCACCGTGTTAATTAAACTGGTGAATCCTTCGTTCATGTAGCAAAAGTATACTCTAGATGGGGAGAGGCAAAAGTGGATGATTACTGCTGCACTATTTTCATCTGTGACATCTGTACATTCTTCTTTCTCTCTGTAAATTCTCCTTTCTCTCTGTATATCTACCTTTCTCATTGTACATCTACCTTTCTCTCTGTATATTCTCTCTATATATCTAACTTTCTATATGTAGCGAAATCTGTGAGATAATTGCTAATTTCAGTAAGATTTTAGTCCTATGATAATAAATAAACCCGACCGCATGTGTCTGACTATTGGCATCTTCAACGCCAGTAGAGCGCTGCCTTTGGTGCAGTGGAAATGCTTAAAAAAATGACCCGCCGTAAAATCTAACACGCCTTTTAGTTTCGGTTTCGAGACGTACAATTAACATTTTAACATCTTGCCCGATCTGCTGCACGAAACTGCGGCAAGACTTATAATTAACGATCTGCCAGAAGTGGGACACCAAACTAACGTTCTGAATTAACGCAATATGTTAACTTTAACGTTATAATTAGTAGTAACTGGGACATTTTCCAGTAGCAAGAGCGAAACGACTGTAATAATTGACGCAAATACTACCCACCGCCTTGAAAAACCCCTCTTCGATCTGCACGCGGTTCCTTTACTATATACACACTGTGGGCAAAGCCAGCAGATATAAACACACAGACAGTTTAAATTCTCGCCGCGTAGTGTATTTCTGACGTCACTCAAACTAGTTGGTTTATTTGAATAATGAAAAAAGTGATAGAGAATGAGGGGGGAAGATGGCCGACTTGTGTAAAAGTTATATTTGACGATTGACAGTGACAAAGCTGAAAATCTAAACCATAATGAAACTGACCATAAAAATCATATATTAGGATAGCTTAGTGTCTCCTGAGAAATAATATGTTTTAAAATATATGGTAGTCCAATTACACTGACTAACAAAAAAAAACTTTTTTTTTCTTTCTCTAACATTTCTATGTTTTTCTGGTCAATTTTAATGCGCTGTTTTTAAATCTGCAAACCGTTTTTCTCTATCAGGTCGGGATCTCTAGAAATACGCAATTGAAGTTTTTTAACAACGCATACAGTATTACAACATCATTCGTACAAGAAGTATAACAGTTATGTAGGCTTGAATTTCTTTGCAGTCGACTTTCGTCGGTGAATGGCATGGCGTACATCGCGATGAAGCATCCAACAATAATCGGCAAGCATGGTCACACTCAACGGGCTGATCACCCGTTTGCCAGTCACTTTGATTACGGAAACAACAGCAAATGGATTGATTTGCCGTTGCCCTAAAGACGCCAATAGGCGTGATGGGAAACAATGGCAAAGAAAACCTATCTGCTGTTGCCCTAAGACGCCACTAGGCGTAATGGCCATTGACTGCTTTGACGGTCAGTGGCTAAGGACGGAAGAAGAAGAAGAAGAAGAAGATGGTCACACTCCACCGTCCTTGATAACGTGACTCCATTACGGCGATATCTTGATGGAATCGTTCTCCATGTTCATCGCTGACTTCGCCAAGGTTGTCAGGGAAAAAGTCAAGATGTGAATCGAGCAAATGGATTTTGAGGGACATGTTACAGCCCATAATTCTGTATGCATCTATGCACTGCTTAACAATATGCAACATAGTCAACAGATTTGTGATTTCCCAGAAAGTTATCGACGATTGATTTGAATGCCATCCATGCGCGAAGTTCACTACCATGTAACAAGTTCTCGAATTGTTTGTCTGCAATAACTTTCCTAATCTGAGGTCCTACAAAGATACCTTCCTTTATCTTTGCATCGCTAAATTGCGGAAACTTTTCTCGAAGATAAGTGAAAGCTTTGCTCGTTTTATCTAACGCTTTTACAAAATTCTTCATGAGCCCCAACTTTATATGTAACAGTGGTAAAATGAAGCTGTCTTTGTTAACTAATGGCTCGTGTATTACATTTTTAATGCCCGAGCTGCATACGATCCCGGATAGGCCACACCTTTCTTGCATAATGTTCCTGTCTGTTGCGGCTGTCCCATTCACATCGGAAGCAACAAAATTTAGTACACACAGTCTGCATGCCCGTGAGAATTGCAATGACCTTAGGTCTCCACAAATCCGCCATTGGTAGTCATTGTACTTTATTTTTTCCAAACGTATAGCCATAATGTCATAAGTTTCTTTCATATGAACAGAGTAGGTGACTGGAATTGATGAAAATAAATTTCTGTTATGCAATAACACGGCTTTTAGACTAGTCTTGGAAGAATCGATGAAAAGTCGCCATTCGTTGACTATGTGCTCATGACCGTGGTGCACCATTAGACCGTTTACATCTTTGCAATAGCAAATGTCATCATCCATCTCAAAGTATTGAACAAGTTCTCTGTGTCTATGACGAAATTTAGATATCGGAGTATTGGGCGCTAAAAGATTCCATTCTTTGAGTCGCGAACCGAGTAATTCCGCTTGTCCTTTGGTAAGAGCGAGATCACGTATTAGATCTGAAAGTCCTGAATGGTTAATTAAGTAAACACTATCATTCACCGGTATGTAATCTGAGTCAGAATTAGTTTCTAATGCAGGTAAACTATCACTTTCTGATGGTTCATTCACGTCCAACGGATTATGTTCTGGTGGTACTTGGATCGGACACGTGATTGGATCATGAGGCACTGGTTTCGAAACCAATTCAATATTTGAATAAACCACAGACTTTCTAGTTTTAAAAGTGAAACCATGGATATTTGTCAAGCAGAAGTACAATCAGTAGTGTGATTTGTATGTTCACGCCATATTACTGGCACTCCAAAAGGCATCGACTTATGCTTCGGCGATTTTCGTAACCAACCTGCCAATGTATCGAACAAACTGCATTTGGCTACCAAGATTTATTTGCATCATCAACTTTCGAATCGAAATAAAGTTCATATGCTTTCTTTAGTAATGGTGTAAAGTTTTTCTGGTCAACACGATCGGTAAAATATCTGCACACGTAACAGAACAGATCAGCCGAATTTCTACAACTTCTAGAAGCCATATTTTGCTCAGAATTATTTCAAAATACAGTAACTATTTGAAAAATCGCGTAACATATGTCATGCATCTTTTAGCAGTATAAAAAGTAGAATTATGTTGCTTTTTATTAATTTTTTAATAAGTTATATAGTAAAAATGAAACGGAGCAAATAACGGTTTCCCAAAAATATATTTATTCACAAATATCTTAAGAACCCGACGTGATAGAGATAAACGGATTTCAGATTTGAAATCAGCGCAAGAAACTGACCTAAGAACACTTATTCTTATATAAGAAAGAAAAATGTTGTTTGTCAGTGTTATTAGCCAAGTTATTGAGATAATACTATATGTTTACGCACGCTAGGACGGACAGACTGTTGTTCTTGCTCGTTTTTCCATCACGTTATTGGGGACGCAAGTTTAAAAAAGAGGCATTGGAGTAATTCAAATCCGATTGGGTGGTATAAGAGTATAGGAGTAAAGGGGGGAGGTAGGAAAATGTTAACCAAAACTAAACATCTTTTTGTATTGGCATAACTAACGCAGACTGACCAATGGACTACGAGACTCATAGTTTGTTTTGAATTTTGTTTTTGTTTTTTCAAAACTAAATTCAAAATTTGGTAGTCGCCTGATTTCATTGGCCCGCTCTAATAGATATTGGCCAAAGGCTTAGGGGTCTCGTGGGCATTTGACAAGAAATTTTTATATCAACAAGTACGTTGAGAGCAGATGTGATAAATTTTAAAATAAATACTAAATTCACATTCTGGACAGGGCAGAGAAAACTGAGGCCATATCTTTTGCCAGTCAACGTTATTTGTGACATATTTCTTTGAATTTGTGGTAAGAATGCTTTATGTATTAACATGCTTGATTAAAACTGCAAATGTTAGATACTGCTATTGGGAAAAGTGAAGGACATGTCGGGAGCAACCATTATTGAGTCCTCACATTGAACTGTATTTGACTGTTGCATATTGTTATGATTATGTATTAATATTATTGTATTAGAAGATGTTAATAAGCCTCAGTGTTCCATGAACACTCTTCAACATGCCTAAAGCGTTTATAATTAAAGAAAGAAAAGAAAATCATACAAAAGGAGATGTGGTTACTCCACGTTATTGTATTGAAGAAAACTATGGAAAAGTACAGTGGCGTATCTGCCATAGGGACCTGAGGTGTGGTCACAGCAAGGTGTGAGTCATATAAATTAGGAGCTGGTGCACCTGTATGCACACGAGGCTGACCCCATGCCATCATGTGTACAATAGTGATAAGAAATTGTGATCAGATGTGAAAAGGCCAGGGTGTCTTTTATTGCAGGTTTTTTTATTTCCTGTTACCAGCCGGTGACAGGAAACCTGATGAGTGATTGTAAAGAAAAAAGTCTCCATTCAAAAGTTTATGCTGTCAGCAGATAGCCTGAAGGAGCTTGTGTGTGCCGATCTATATATTCTCTGCAGCGACATACTGACTTGTTATCTTCATACCAAGAATCCCAGGTGATGTGTTAACATCTGGGACATCTGACACTTCATTCAATAAAAATTGTTATTTCCAAGAATAAACAGAATCATATGGGGCGTGATGAAACAACAGCTCCTCCTAACAAATGACTAACACTAGTAGCTATTAAAGTTTTAGTCTGTGAATACACCTACATGAATAATATAGTGACATTATACTTATAGTTTGCACAGTGGGCTGATCACCTGCTTGCCAGTCACTCTGATTACGGAAACAACAATTAATTTCTTGTTGCCCTATAATCTTGACATATGGATGCGAGTCGTGGGCAATGACTACAACCCACAAAAGCCAGATCCAAACCTCAGAAATGAGGTATCTGAGGAAAGTGGTTGAAGTAACAAGAAGAGACATGGTCCGCAACCAGACGATCCGTCAAGGCCTAAAATCCCATCCGCTGCAGACCCCAAAATAGAACAGTCCCAACTAAGATGGTTTGGCCATGTCTGCAGAATGGGAGAAGATCGGCTACCACGACAAGCATGGGAAACAAAGAGCCAGGGATCCAGACCTCCAGGACGACCCAGAGTCCGCTGGGAGGACAACATTAGACAATCTTTGAAGGACCGAGGACTAGAATGGAACCAGGCCAGGAAGAAGACAGCTGATAGAATGGTCTGGCGCTCTCTCTTCCAAACCTCTACACCTCACGGTAGAAGGGGAACGACTAAGTAAGTAAGTAAGTTGCCCT
The DNA here is from genome assembly GCA_024509875.1 of Oreohelix idahoensis. Lineage (NCBI taxonomy): Eukaryota > Metazoa > Mollusca > Gastropoda > Stylommatophora > Oreohelicidae > Oreohelix > Oreohelix idahoensis. Next base: position 61,247 of record JAMPIV010011086.1, on the reverse strand, counting down.
ATAAACGCCACTAGGCGTGATGGAACAACAATCTATTTCTTGTTGCCCTATAAGACGCCACTAGGCGTGATGGTCACGGTCTGCTTTGTCGGTCGGTGGCTAAGGATGGAAGAAGAAGAAGATTATACTTATAGGACAAAGAGTCCAAACATTTTAGTTAATCAGTATATGTAAAATATATTTTCCTCATTTTTAAAGACCTGTCCAAAAGAGATGGCAGGACAGGCAGATTAAATTGTACAAAGAAAAAAACATTCAATTTTAAAGAAAACTTTAACCACAGTCTTATTCATTTCCTTATAGTGAGTTAAAGTGTATTGTGTTGATGTACCACCATTGTCATTTCACCCCTAGACACTAGTCACATCAGACACCAGCCACTAGAACCAAAGTACAGACCGTGTGAGATCTAGGGAGGTAGCGTTAGGTTCCCTGATAATACATCATCATCATCATCATCTTTTAGAGTCAGGAGCCTACATTTGCTTGACCTCACACGGTTGGCACAGACACAGCTTTCTTTCCTTTTAGGTAACATCTTAACCTCCCCAGCAAATTACACTTGCTACACTATATATCCACTTTTCTCTCTGTATATCTACCCTTCTCTCTGTATATTCTCCTTTCTCTCTGCATAAATCACCGTTGTCTGTATATTTATCTTTCTCTCTGTATATCTACTTATCTCTCAGTATATCCACTTTTCTCTTTGGATATCCACCTTTCTCTCTGTATATCCATCTTTCTCTCTGTATATCCACCTTTCTCTCTGTATATCCACCTTTCTCTCTGTATTTACCTTTCTCTGTGTATATCCTCCTTTCTGTCTACTTGTCCGCTGTCTATCTATCCGTCTTCTGTCTACTGTCTGACGATTTCCAAACTTAGACGTAAATAATACCACACCAGAAAAAAAAAACCAACGCATGTTAATCATCTAATTTAGATCGTATTACCTCACACAAGGAATAATGACACGACTTGAACCAGACAGTTCAGGTAGATCAAACGGAAGCAATGCTGTTGTAGGGGAAGAGCAAAAAAAAGGCTTGATTAACTACTGTCTGCTTGCTCTGTGATACTGGCTAAACAGTTCCGTGTCTGTAAGCTTTTCTGCCATGAAATGTAATCTTAACCTTACTTACGTAGTCGTTCTTCTTTTACCGTGAGGCGTAGAAATTTGGTAATCTTAACCTATTACTTCATTCGTTTTATGTTCCTATGTAGATTGGATCCACACATTGCAGCTTGTCCCCTCGCTGGAAGACGGCACTAAAGCCTTCATGTCTTCTATCAGCGGTGGTTTTTGTAGCAATTTGTGTCTCATTACGAGGTTGTCAGCTACATGCACGCGAACATATTAGTCGCTTCTTATGGCGTGCCTGAAGGAATAGTCTTCTATTCTTTCTTTGTTTGCAGTCACGGATTGCCTCCCCTGCTTTGCAGTAGTGATCCAACAGTGGCCAAAACTCAAGAGTATCTAAATGGGTCGTCAAAGGTGTCTACCTTCGCACAAGATTACTCTTGGCAGAGATGTAGATAGAAGGGTAATGACGCTTCTACCTTAAGGCAGTTCCACACGAAATTTTCAGAAGTCAAGAACAATGTTGCATTGGGCTGAACAATTGTTAACTTATATCTGATCCGTCGCCTTTTGTGAAGGATTTAAGCAATGGTTTTTAGCCCGTTCAAGCCCCCAGCTGAGTTAATTCAACCAATTTCCCTTTTTATAAGAATTAGCTCTATGGAGGTAAATATATATATATAGATATATATATATATATATATATATATATATATGTATATATATATATATATATGTATATATATATATATATATATATATATATATTGGCTCATATGTTTGCTTTCATACTTCTAATAACTGATTAAACCATTATTGTTTAGTTTTAAAATAACATTTAACAGATTTAATTGTCAATTAGTTTTAACAAGTTAAAATAAGGATGAATTGATGATGAATTTTAGATAAAAGTCCTCATTGAGACTTGATAGGGGACTTATAAAAGCCCGTTTGCTGGTGCTTTTTTTTAAGAACTTAACTCTAAGTGAGTCCCGTCGCCGTGGTTTCCGTCACTTCTTTTTGGTGATGAGTGCACTTCTCCACATAACTCATCCAATGTAGGCGGTCAGTGTTGATGCTCTTCTCTCACACTAGCGGCGTTAGTACTCCAAACCGTCTGATAGCTTGTAACCTTGGATTTTGGAAAAAATAGAAAGGACAAATGCCTCTGCTAAGTACACTGAGTGGGAAGCTTAACAGGCGCGTTGTCTCACTGTCCACCCACGAAAGTTAATCTCTCAGAAGAATTAAATTCTTGAGTACACAGCATAGCTCAAGGAAGATGAATAAAAATCACCAGCACTTTTCTGGGTATTAAACTGGGAAAATGTGTCTGGATAGCGCGAATAATGGCGAGCCTGAATTACAATTAACAAAGTACATAGATCTCACAAAATGATACTATATACTTCAGGCACATGTGACGTAATCACCACTCATTACTGCTCCATTCGGAGTCTGGGGTCACCTCTGCTGTCGTTTTTAGCAAGAAACAATCACCAGCGCTTGCTGTAGTGGTTTATGAATATACTATTTTCATATGCTGAGGTTGCCAGCCTCATATATATATATATATATATATATATATATATATATATATATATATATATATATATATATATATATATATATATATATATATATATATATATATCCACTTAGCAACAGCAAGAAACTGGTCAAATTCACATTTGCAAAATAAATGTTCCCAACTTACCCCAAATGGGTTATACAATCTCCTCGCTCAGTGTAGAATGGGCACAAGCAATTTAGGTTATATGCTTTCGAATCACTTGACCTGGAAATTTTTAATTCCTCTTATGATGGGTGTTCTCCGAATCACTTGGTCAGGAAATAATATGTATTCCTCTTATGACGGGTGATTTGATTCCTTAGGACTCCAGTCTTGTATTTATAAAGGCTGGCTTACTTTTTTAAGGTTTAAAGTTTCCCAAATACTTCGATTTGTCCTGGTCCTTTTAAGTTTCCAGTCTTTGTATTTAAATTTGCGGGTTTACTTCTAAGTTCCAAAGTTTCCCAAATACTCGATCTGTCACTTATAATTATGGAATTCTAAGTCCGATGTCTCAAAAGGCTTCCGGGAGTTTCTAATTTGACGTTGCGATGCAGTCTCTGATCTGTGTCTCAGATTTCGCTAGATTGTGTTTTCAGTTTCCAGTTCAAATCGCAGATTGGGCTTCTGCCGAATTTTCCAAAGAAATTCAGTATATTCCGGCTCTCAAATCAAACCAATGGTTAGCTCTTTAGCACTATCTGTGTTGGGGTGTTTAAATTCTTAATCTCCCCCGCGTGTTTTAAAATATTAAATTTAAAATTCTAACACGTGACCTATTTATAATAAGACATAATGCTTCCGCCAACTCACAAACAAATATGTGAACACGTTTCCTGGCGTAATACGTTCCGCCCAGATTGTCTACCCAGACAGATTAACCGTGATAATTGGGGGGTTTGGGATGTCAGGTATTGGTAGTACCTCTGGTTAAGGAGCTGTCATGCCCTTTTCAGGGCAGCTCGGCCACCTTTGGTCCAAACCTGGCATTCAGCTCTCACCTGTGGATTGATGCGTGATGCCATATGATGATGGATGGTATCCGCATGTCTGGTTTTGTGTGGTGTGCAGATGTGTTCAGTCAAAACAATGTTCATACAAAAATAACAGGGCAATCCACATAGGACGTCAGTAAACTCACGACGTATAAAGTCAATGATTCTTGTAACAGCCGTTGACGTTTTTCTTCATTATTTATTGTGGACGCCACAGTGACAAAATGGTTACGCGAATATGTAGGCACATCAAACAGTCATTATCACAGCAACATTCAATACAGCAATAGACGGTAGACAGCATTACAATGATGAGTCAGATGCATGTTATATTTCAAAGTGCTGTAAATGTAGTCAGGTGAAAAAACTCCATCCCTTTCTATAACAGCCAGGAGATAACCAGATGTATGAGATCAGTTCACTCTCCTTAGTTTGACTTCAGCAAGACAGACACGTCTGCCGAAGTATAAATAATGTCCTCAAAAATATCCTCTAGATAATAAAGGTTTTCCAAACCTAGTTCATTTAACAAAGTAGCAAGTAATGGTCCTTGGGACTTGCATCAACCGATGCAGTACAAGACAGCGACATGTGAGCTGGGAAAACATCTCGTGACGACGACTTTCGAAGACAGGCTATGAATCGAAATCGCTCACGACCCAAAATCGATAGAGTTAATGAAAAAAAGTCAATTTACCTTGCTTTCAAGAAATACAGAAATATCACGCCTCCCGGCATGTGCAAATACACTAGAGGTATTATCCCGAATAAACGAAATATCCATAAGAGGACTACACATCCCTGACAGAACAAAAAAAGCGGAGATCCCCTCTTCAACGAGGCATCTCTTTCGCCATTCCAAATCGCTCACTCCACTAGTGGTGGGCGGAAACCGATCGACCAAGAAGCAAGACAAGTCATGCGCAGTCCAGCGCAAAATGACCACAGCTCAAACTTAACTGCATTCGATACCAACGCGAGAAGACAAATGCTTACCGAGAAAAGTGACTATAAATTTCAAGCAGTTGTTGCCCTTGCGTTATAAAATAGATATTGTAATAAAATGATGTTGCGAGAATTTATCACGCAACATATCACCACCTCCTCCCGATAAAAAAAAAATGTGGAACATATTTTTTTTTTTAAATATCAAAGAGCATGCGATAAGCGGCTCAAAACGCACGAATTATGCGCTGATAATTAACTAAATTGCCAAACAATAGGCTAATTATAGAGTGTCTGGTGAGGATATACCTCAACAGAAAAATAAATATGTCTCAAAAAATATTCACATCGGGGAGGTGTCACCAACACACATCACGTTAGCATGTAAACACAATATACGTATGCAAGTTACTATATTCATCATTAAACAGCATACTCTAATATTGTCTTTAAAAATGGATGTACAAATCTGATAGGAAAATTTAAATAATACATTCTTTGACATGTAATGACATAAGTACATAGTAAAGTTAAACTACATGACGATCCAGGACATATGCTCTGGTATTCCGAGGGTAAGTACACAATCTAGAACTCGTCATGCTTGATACTAGTAAGGTAAGTCCTCAGCTCAACAATGACATTCTGAGAAAGTACAAGCAATATAATGCTAATTAATAACTAATATGCTTCATAAGGTACAATACATTATTAATAATTGTGGCTGTTTAGTAAACTAACGGCCCTTATATTAACTACTCAGTCCTCCTCTATCATCTTAAAATACGAACAGAAGAAGATGACAACAAAGCACGATAGTGTGTACATATAAAGTGAGTACAGATGTGCTAATCTATTGTAGAAATATAGGTGTGTTATGACTCTGTAATATATGGAAATATAGGACAGAAGTATTAGTTGGAGTCATGTGGGCATCTAGACAAAATGTCAGCCATCACATTATCCGCACCACGGATAGCTCGTACCGTGAAGTGAAAAGGTTGAAGAGCTATAGCATATCGAGTGGATCTCGAACTCTTCAAATTCTTAGTCTGAATAGCTGTAAGAGCTTTCTGATCAGTCTCTAGAATGAAATGTGCGCCCAGGAGGAATCTTTGTAGTTTTAGAATTGACCAAACCATCGCTAACAACTCACGGTCTAAAACCGAGTAGTTCCTCTCTGCCGCATTTAGTTTTCTAGAAATGTACATAACAGGATGCAGAGTATTTGCATATTCTTGCATCAGTGCTGCTCCAATCCCAGTGGATGAAGCATCACTCCGAAGAACAAAAGTCCTATCAAGAGTAGGTAATCTTAAGATGGGAGGAGAAGAAAATATATTCTTGATTTGGTCTAGTGAAGATTGGCATTCTTCAGACCAACGGACCAGATTAGGCGAACCTTTCTTCAACAATGTTGATAGAGGTGCCATGATCGAAGATAAATTTGGAATAAATCTCCCATAAAATTGAATTAAACCTAAGAGACTCCTAACTTGTTTCTTCGTTTTAGGAACAGAGATGTTCAGTATTTTGGAAGTATATGTGGTCTTCTGTCTTCAAGAGACCATGACCAACACGATGACCCAGGAAAGAGATTTCACCAAAACCAACAAAAGCTTTAGAAGGTTTTGCTGTCAAATTATTCTCACGTAGAGTGGACAGTAAGTCATATAACCCTAAATAGTGATCTTCCCAGGTATCACTGAAGAGACAGATGTCATCTAAGTATGCGATGACATCCGAACGATGTGACAGAATTCGACGCATCATGCGAACGAAAGTGGCAGGGGCGTTCATGAGACCAAAAGGCATAACATTCCATTGAAATAGACCCCTAGGTGTAGAAAAAGCAGTAAGAGGTTTGGCATGCTCTGCTAAAGGCACTTGCCAATAACCTTTAGACAAGTCAAGTTTAGTGAAGAATCTAGAATTAGAAAGTCTAATCAGTAGATCTTCTAACAAAGGCATCGGTTCAGCGTCGAACTTTGTGACCTGATTCAATTTGCGATAATCAACACAAATTCGTATGTTCTTATCCTTCTTCCGGACAATAACCATGGAAGAAGAATATGGTGAAGTCGATGGTTCAATTATATTTAATTGAATCATTTCATCCAATTCCTTTTCCACTTGCGACTGAAAGTGTATAGGAATAGGATACGGCCTAACCCTAATTGGATTATTGTCGGTAAGAATTATGTCATGTTCTATGACATCTGTGTGTCCAGGAATGTCAGTGAGAACATCCTGAAATGTTTGTAACATCGACAAGACTTGTCGATGTTCGTCACCAGAAAGATTAGGAGAAACAGAAACGTTTTTCCAAGATTCCGTGGAATGTAATGGAACCACTGGAAGGGGAAGGTTGACATCAGAGAAGGTAGCTTCCTCATCCTGAATGACAGACAGGGATGAATAATGACCGTGAGGTGCAGTAGCATCATCCGTTGCCTGGAAAATAGGCAGCAAATAGTCCGGACGTTCGTGAAATTCCGAAAGCATGTTTATGTGGAAAGTTTTATGCTTTCCATCAATATCGACCACATAGTCAACATCGGAAATCCGAGAGACTATTGCATACGGACCTTTCCATGCAATAAGAAGTCTATTTTCCCTACTGGGGAGTAGGACGAATGCTTTGTCACCTGGACAAAGTTGTCGTAGACATCTATTCTTGTTAGCAAACTGCCTTGCCTTCTCTTTAGCAATTTCTGATGAAGCAGTTGCTAGCTTACATGCCTCAATGATCTTTTGTCTAAGAGCAATGACATACTCATATGAGGATTGAGTTTCATCGCTAATATCATCGGCAGTGATGAGATCGTGTAATAAAGACATAGGGCCGCGTGGACGCGCGCCAAAGACAAGTTCGAAGGGAGAAAATCCTGTGTGTTCATTAGGGACTTCTCTATAGGCAAAGAGAGCCGCGGGTAAAACCCTGTCCCAATCTTGAGGATGATCTTCAGTTATCTTACCAAGCAAAGTCTTGAGCGTTCTATTCAGACGCTCAACTAACCCATTAGACATAGGATGGTAGATACTACTGAGAGATCGTTCAATATGTAAGGTAGACATTACCTGTGACATAGTGTCAGATATGAGTTGAGTGCCATGGTCTGACAATATTTCTCTGGGGAACCCCAAGCGAGAAAATATCAACCAAAGAGCATCTGCGATATCTGTAGTAGATATGCTCTTAAGAGGAATAGCCTCTGGCCAACGTGTGCACATATCGACACATGTAAGGATAAACTGATGTCCTCTGGCAGGTTGGGTATCAACCCCAGCGGGAGGCAAGATGGGACAGCAAACGAGGTAAAGGCAAAATCAAATCCCCCAGCCAGAGGGGGAGGCATGAGCACACTCTGCCTTAAGAAACAGGTGCTGAAGTCAGATGTACCAGGCCAGGAGGCGCACCAGCAACCATGGTACCATGCAACCCGCTTTGGTTTAATATGTCTACACAACAGATGTCAAAAAATTATCGTTATGGTGCTCGCCCTGTGAAGTCCCTCCAGGCAGGAGCAGTGCCGGATTCTGAGCCTCGACAGAATCCACCCTCAGCTACTGGAGGTCTCCTTAGTCCGCCAAATGGAGCCAGGAGGCGGAAGGAGAAAGTAACTGGCCAACCAGATAAGACGACGGCCCCTCTGAATGTCATGCATTGGAATGCAGAGGGAGTCAACAACAAAAAGACTGAACTAGAGAATACCCTATTTCGGAAAGAAATTAGCATATGCTGCATACAAGAAACCCACCTACAGGAAGGAAAACATTTTAAGATACGGGGCTATCAATGCTTCAGAGTTGACAGAAAAGATCGGAAGAAGGGTGGCATACTAACACTGATAAGGAATAACCTCAACGCTATAGAATCCAAGACATATAAAGAAGGTGCAGAATACCAAGTAATCCATCTAAAACATAACACTCTGGAACTGGATCTCCTAAACTTCTACTGCCCCAATGACATACCACTGAACATGACTAGCATAGATGTCCCCATTGGCAACTTCATAGCGGTGGGAGACTTCAACAGCCATTCCCAAAGCTGGGGATACAACCAGCTAGATAGAAGGGGCGAAGAGATAGAAAACTGGTAAGACGACAATAACCTAACCCTTCTAAACAACCCTAATGATCCTCCAACCTTTTACTCCAGAAGATGGCATAGCACCTCTACTCCAGACCTGGCATTCTGCACACCTGATTTGGCTGGGATAGTGGAAAGGGAAATAGGAGAACAACTCGGTGGAAGTGATCATCGTCCTGTATTCATCAAAATTAATAGAACAATTAATACAAGTCCAAGTCAGCCAAGATGGAATTATAAAAAAGCAAATTGGTCCATTTATCAACACAGAGCAAATCTGCTTACAAAAGATATTAAGGTACTAGACAGAGACATTAACAGAGTCATCTGGGATTTTAATAATGGAGTACTCAAGGCAGCAAAGGAGACAATACCGAGAGGAGCGAGGAAGAACTATGTACCATATTGGTCCAACACACTACAAAACCTACATGAAGATATGAATGAAGCAAGGCACACTGCAGAGGTACAACCATCCCAACAGAACCATATCATGCTACAAAAGGCAAAAGCAAAATTCATTAAAGGAAAGCTAGAAGCCCAGAGGAGAAGCTGGAGGGAAAAAACATATAAACTAAACCTTGAAAAGGAAGGGAGAAAGTTGTGGAAACTCACTAAACAATTGAATGACGATAACAATTCTCAACGACAAACCATTACACTAGACGATGCAGGGAAACTATATACCGGCAAACAAGCAGCAGACATATTTGCGGAATCCTACAGAAATGAAAGTAACATCTCCGTCAATTTACGCAGACAACGAGACATTCGTCAAGAAATAATCCACACTAGAACTAATGGAAACAGTCCGGACGTTATGTCCAAACCTTTCAATATGGACGAGTTAAAAACAGCCGTGTGGAAACTTAAAGACAGGAAATCACCAGGCCCGGATGGTATAACCAACGAAATGCTAAAACACCTAGGATATACAGCAATGAGCAAACTGTTGCAAATATACAACTACAGTTGGATGACAGGCAGTGTGCCACAGATATGGAGAGAGGCGCTCATGTGTCCCATCATAAAGAAAGGAAAAGACAACAGGAAGGCCACCAGCTACAGACCAATAAGCCTAACAAGCTGTGTATGTAAGACAATGGAGAGGATGATCAACAGAAGATTGAAATGGTACTTGGAATCCGAAAAAAATTTTAGTGCCAGAACAAGCAGGGTTTAGAGAGTGCAGCAGCACAGAAGACCAAATCACATACCTGTCACAGATCGTTGAAGATGCCTTCCAAGAAAAGAGAAAAGTCTTTACCCTATGGATAGATCTCCAAAAAGCTTTTGACAAAGTATGGAAAGACGGGTTAATAGTAAAACTGCAAAGGAACGGAATCAAGGGTAATATGAGAAAATGGATCCAGTCGTTCCTACACAATCGGAAAGCAAGAGTCACTATGGAAGGTCACAACAGCAAGAAAATCCTCCTAAAACATGGAGTTCCTCAAGGCTCAGTATTGTCTCCCACCCTGTTCCTTGTATTCATCAATGACCTCATCCACGATCTGCCACAAGGTGTGAGAGCTGCCCTATACGCTGACGACTTGGTGGTGTGGTGTGTAGAAGAACATCTAACTATCGCTAATAAGCGAATACAAAGGGCAGCAGACAACATAGCAGCATGGGCAGAGAAATGGATGGTGCAGATCAACGCTGAAAAATCATCAACAACACTTTTCACGCTCTCCAACAAAGACAAAGCAGGAGAGATACGACTTGGAAATATACATGTCCAAACAGATGAGGAACCGGTGTACTTGGGCATTACATTAGATAAGAGAATGACATGGAGGCACCACATCGAGAGAACAGAGGCTAAAGCGAGAAGAAAACTTTCCATACTGAGGAAAATAGCTGGATCAAGTTGGGGAGCTAACGAAACAACACTAAAGAAAGTGTATACAGGTGCAATAAGACCTATATTAGAGTACGGATCAGCAGCATGGTCTACAGCAGCCAAATCACACCTACAAGCCTTAGATAAAGTACAAAATCAAGCGCTTAGGTTGATCACGGGTGCCATGAAGACCACACCAATAAATGAAATGGAAAAAATCACAGGCATTCCACCTTTATTATACAGACGAGACACTAAGACCCTGATCCAAGCAGAAAAGTACAAGAACATGCCCGCACATCCAATGAAAACTAGATTTGGAGATTTAGCCAGTGGGAGGTTGAAGAGAAGCAGTTTTGTGCATCGGTCCAAAAAAAACTAATTAGAACAGACAAGGATGAACTACCAGACATCACTAAGGAAATAACTCCCACACTCCTCCCAACCCCATGGGAACAACATCAAAATTTCAGTATTAAGACCTCCATAACTACCACCTGCCCCATGGGAGAGCTAAATACTCTCCAAAGGAAAATAGCAGCATGTGACATGATTGAAGAACTATACCCCAGAGAAGCATGGATCCAAGTATATACTGATGGATCTGCAACCAGAGCAGTGAAGAACGGAGGCGCAGGAGTTTATGTGGTCTATCCAGACAAAGAAAATGAATCCACCTGTTCACCTACTGGAATATTCTGTTCAAACTATGCTGCTGAAGTACAGGCCATAAGCATTGCTGCAGGAATAATAAATAACACAATAAGCCAATGTCAGCAGGTTGTATTCCTTACCGATGCAATGTCAGTTCTGCAAGCCCTCAACAGTGATAAACTGCCAGAATTAAACAAAGTCCTATGCGAAGTAAATATCAAAAGAAGGGTAGTGCTACAGTGGATACCATCACACTGTGGCATACCAGGAAATGAGAGAGCAGATATGTTAGCAAAAGAGGGAGCAACACAGGAACAAAAAGAACAAACAATCACATTCCAGGAAAAGAAGACCCTTATCAAGGCCATCAGGAAAATTGATCAACAAAGAGACAACTATCAATATCTTGATCGAGCAAAACAGGTGATCCTGTTCCGTATGAGAACAGGACACAACAGACTGAACAGTCACTTATACAGACTGAGATTGGTCCCATCACCCCTATGTACGTGTGGACAGGCAGCACAGACAGCCGAACACATCCTGCAAGACTGCCACATGCTTAGTCAATTGCGAACTGAACATTGGCCCACAGAGACGCACATCCACACAAAGCTGTTTGGGAGTCTTGAAGAACTTTCAACCACAGCAACATACATCCAGAAAACCGGACTTCTTGTGTAGACATTTCTAAACAACAGCGAACGAGAAGAAGAAGAAGAAGAAGATGTCCTCTGGCCGACTTGACCTTAAAAGGGCCAATAATATCTATGGCCATTTTCTGAAACGGCCGAATAGGAATGTCAGCAGCCTGGATAGGCGCAGCATGTCGTGGTCCTCTAGATTTGACCTCCTGACATACCTTGCATGATCGGCAGTAAATACGAATGTCCTTATTGACAAAAGGCCAAAAGAAAGCCGCAAGGACTCTCGACTTCGTACGGGCAAAACCCATATGTCCAGCACATTGCGAGTCATGAGCATGTTGTAATATTTGGACTCTCATGCTCTTGGGAACAAGAATTTGCGAATGTGCCGACGTAGTCGAATCTTGTACCATACGTACAAGTACGCCGTTTCTCATTGCAATCCAAGATTTTCTATTTGTATCCTGATTCGGATCACCTTTCTTCGCAAGAACGAAGAATTTTTTTAAAGAAGGATCTTCTTCTTGCAATTTTATGAAAGAGTCACGAGTAATCACTAAGTGACTATCTTGGCTATCAACTTCATTATCACTATTCAGTGAAGTTTCGGGTGTTTGTAGAGCTTGTGCTCTTGTAACTACTGCATTTGTAGCTTGCATGTTATTATCTTCCCAAGCAGCAATCTGCTGTGGGGTACACTCCCTAACTCCGTGAATACGACCAATAATAAGGTCCGCAATAGGATTAGGTAAGAGACAAGCATGCACATCTCCAGTAAAGAAAGGAGTGGCAATGCGAATTACAGCAGTAGGATATTTTTCTAGAGTGCCGCCAAATGTGACACATTTAATAACCTTTCCTGTAGCACAAGATGGATCTACAAGCGATTGTCTAACACCAATAGTGGTGCATCCGGAATCGAAAAGTAGTGAGACCGGAGTATCATTAACAAGACCCTTATGTAGGATTAAAGAACCCCTCCCGTCATGCGCAACAGCAGCAGGAAGAGCGGGAAGTGGGTGACCACAACTCAAAGTAGTTATGGTACCCGGTTCGAATAAAGTACTGCATTGGGGGCATTTGTTTGCTCTCTCAAAGTCAAAAGCAGAACCAGTGGCAGCGTCAAAGTTTTTACTATCAACAACATGATTACAGGCTCCCTCAGTTTCCTGTTGTACAGCATTAGCCTGCTGATATCTCTTTTTTTTTGTGTTGAGATCTACCCCGACTATTATTACCTCTGAAGTTATCAAAGTTATTATTATCTCTGCAGTTATTATTGTCTCTATTGTAATTGTTATCCTGGTTCGAATTCCAGTTTCCACGATTACTATCATGTTCACATTGATGCGAACATCTATTTGTTTGGTTCTGAGGTCTTCGGCAGGAATAACCTCTATTACCATATCCTCTTTTGAAATGCTTATAATTATTAGGGTGATAGTAACGACCACTATCAGGTTATCTCCAATTCTTCGAAGAAGAATCACCATGAAATTGATTTCCATGATTTTGACAGAAATTACCGCTACTCTTTCTATCAAAATTTTGTTGGAATCTACGAGCAAAGTTTTGGCCATACGGAGCTGCCGAAGCAACTGGTAAACCTTCTTTCACCTTAGAGTTACCCATGGTTATGTGTGGGTGCGCAGTTACGTATTGGCAACAGAAATCTTCCATTTCTTTTATTGTTTTAGGTTTACGTTCATGAAGGAAAGCAAGGAAAGACTCATTGACAGACGACATGACTTTGTCTCTAAGTATTAAGTCCATAAGTCCTTCATAAGTTTTTTCCGTCTTAGATAGTTCAACCCATCGTGAGAAAGTAATGCGTATTCTTGCAATAAACTCGGAGAATTCAACTCCATTTTCAGGTAACATGTTTTTAAATTGTAGACGATAGCCGTCTTCGTTAAGCTGATATTTCTTTAACAAAGCGGCCCTGACAACCTCATAATTGTTCTTGTCAGGTTCATCCACCATATTTAATATACTTAGAGCTTTACCTGTCAGTATCCCTGATAACTGATAAACATATTTTGCTTTGTCTATGTTATGAGCTGTACATGCTTGTTCAAATCTGTCCAGATAGAACATTATGTCATCGCTGGAAGGACTAAATGTTGGTAACTTAATCTTAAAAGTATCATTATTAGCCTTACCAGAAGATGAACCCTTGTTTGAATCATTACCCTTACTCATGCTTGTCAATTTCAATTTTTCCAACTCTAAAGCTAAGACCTTTTCTTCATGTTCCATTTTTGCTTTCTCTTTCCTCTCATCAGACTCTCTCTGTAATCTTCTTTCCTCAGCCTGAGCCTCTTTTTGAAGTCTTTCATTTTCAGCTTCTTTTTCAAGTCTTTTATTTTCAGCCTCTTTTTCAAGTCTTTTATTTTCAGCTTCTTTTTCAAGTCTTTTATTTTCAGCCTCTTTTTCAAGTCTTTTATTCTCAGCCTCTTTTTGAAGTCTTTCAGCTTCTAGCTGTAGCTGGAGTTTTCTTTCCTCAGCTTCTGATTCCCTTTTTTGTTTTTCCATTTCCATTTGGAATCTTTTTTCATCCACCTGCATCTGCAGTTTCTTTTGTTCAGCTTCCATATGCAGTTTCTTTTGTTCAGCTTCCATTGCTTTATCATATCGAGCAGTTGCAAATTCTTCTAACTTATCACCAGTCTTCCCAAGCAATTTACCCTGCTCAATAAAGTGCTCAAATGTAGACATGTTGTCTAACATATGAGTCCAAAACCTGAAATAATTAACTAATTTATTTCAAACCTAAGTGTAACAAGTCTTAATTAAGCACTTGTATATTCACATCACATTATATTATCCCAGTCTCTGTGGGAAACAAGTCTCCAATCAAAGAACTTGTATATGAAATATCAGCACTCAATTCTTGATCATAAGTGCACTTCTCATTCAATAGTGCACGACACTATTCATCATTCATTTATCATCAGTGTAGTAGTAACAGTGCATTAGCATAGCCCATTAACTAATTACTATAACTGTAAACAATGACTATGTAAACACATGCAGAATGTAAACATTGAAAATGTAAACAATACAAACAATGTAAACAATAACAATGTAAACAATAACAAAGATCAGCAACAATACAAAAACGTTCGCAGAAATCAACTAAAAATAAAGCAGAAATTAATGAAATATCACAAAAAAAATGTGACGATATCTGCGATAGAATTAAACAAAATACATGACACCACAGTGTATAAACAAAAATGTTGTATGAAACTAAATTATAGACAAGAGTAGGCTAACAAATACAAACAAATCAAAACAAAACTAAAGAATGCGAAATAATAACGAAAACAATATTAAAACATGTCATCACAGCTAACATAAATAGCAACAGAAGTCGCTTAGCAAATTCCAGTATTGGAAATTTGCAAACCTTACAGAAAACGCTCACAATAGACGACCTCTATGACGTGGCATAATCTAACGGAGACACCACCCAACCGAGAACCCGCTGAAATATAAACATATAAATATACGAATAACATATAAACATATAACATATAGAATGAGATGATACACAGAAGACTCAGCAGAAGTATAAGGGCACAGTTTACATACAAACAGGCCACTTAACTTATAGGCTTCCAATCGTAGAACAGCAGAAAAACGGATGTCAATCAACGTTCTAAAGAGCGAAGCTCCAACGATGATGGCACATCTGAACTGCTTCCACTGCTAACACGATGGTACAAGAGCTTCTGAAATACTGTGTGTTGAGTTGTTTCGGCACTTGACCTTCTAATCCAAAAGTAAGTTGATGGAAATCGGTACTTGGCCTTCTTCAGAAAACAACCCGTTTCAACCGGCACTTGACCTTCACAAAAACGACAGCACTGGAACCTTGACAGCAGCAACTTGCTTGACTTGCGTAAAAGATAACAGCAGTCCGAGTTATCCGGCAACATGTAACAACGCCGGGTACTGTCAAATTCTTGTTTCCGTCAAAAAGTTGAAATTTTGACTTTTACCGGGCAACGCCGAGTACTTTGAAAATTTTGAAGATGTTGACTGTATTGAAGAATGTTAATTTCTTGAAGGATGCTGATGAATTCTTGTTGAAAATGAAGTGGGTAAGGGACCCCGTGTTTGCTGGTACCAGAATCAAACCAGCTTATGGCCACCAAATGATGCGTGATGCCATATGATGATGGATGGTATCCGCATGTCTGGTTTTGTGTGGTGTGCAGATGTGTTCAGTCAAAACAATGTTCATACAAAAATAACAGGGCAATCCACATAGGACGTCAGTAAACTCACGACGTATAAAGTCAATGATTCTTGTAACAGCCGTTGACGTTTTTCTTCATTATTTATTGTGGACGCCACAGTGACAAAATGGTTACGCGAATATGTAGGCACATCAAACAGTCATTATCACAGCAACATTCAATACAGCAATAGACGGTAGACAGCATTACAATGATGAGTCAGATGCATGTTATATTTCAAAGTGCTGTAAATGTAGTCAGGTGAAAAACTCCATCCCTTTCTATAACAGCCAGGAGATAACCAGATGTATGAGATCAGTTCACTCTCCTTAGTTTGACTTCAGCAAGACAGACACGTCTGCCGAAGTATAAATAATGTCCTCAAAAATATCCTCTAGATAATAAAGGTTTTCCAAACCTAGTTCATTTAACAAAGTAGCAAGTAATGGTCCTTGGGACTTGCATCAACCGATGCAGTACAAGACAGCGACATGTGAGCTGGGAAAAAACATCTCGTGACGACGACTTTCGAAGACAGGCTATGAATCGAAATCGCTCACGACCCAAAATCGATAGAGTTAATGAAAAAAGTCAATTTACCTTGCTTTCAAGAAATACAGAAATATCACGCCTCCCGGCATGTGCAAATACACTAGAGGTATTATCCCGAATAAACGAAATATCCATAAGAGGACTACACATCCCTGACAGAACAAAAAAAAGCGGAGATCCCCTCTTCAACGAGGCATCTCTTTCGCCATTCCAAATCGCTCACTCCACTAGTGGTGGGCGGAAACCGATCGACCAAGAAGCAAGACAAGTCATGCGCAGTCCAGCGCAAAATGACCACAGCTCAAACTTAACTGCATTCGATACCAACGCGAGAAGACAAATGCTTACCGAGAAAAGTGACTATAAATTTCAAGCAGTTGTTGCCCTTGCGTTATAAAATAGATATTGTAATAAAATGATGTTGCGAGAATTTATCACGCAACATGGATCCTCGTAGCTGTCAGCATGCGACAGCGGCCACCCCCCCGGGAAACGGCTTTGACAGGCCAGCTAAACTAGGTGAGGGTAGCCGAAAGGTTATAAACCTTCGGTGAGTTAGGGTCTGCCTACCCATGCATGCGAAGACTGGATTCGATAGACTGAGCGGAAGAAACCACCTGTTGGTTCAACGGGCATGACGGCGATTACCAGCAACGCGCTGTGGAGCGTAAGGAGCATGGCGAGGCACGTAGAAAGCTATGGTCATCCACTGCACCTGACTTCATCTCCAGTCGTCTTGACTTGTCTTGCCACTGGATTAAGATGGACCCAGGCGAGAGAGTGAGGTCGACGAATTGCGCAACTCTTCCTCACTTTAAACCAAATCACTGCGCAAGTCACTCTTTCATCCATTCATCCACTCATCCATCCACTCACAACAAGTCCTGTGGCGATGGGCGAGCGGCGAAGCGGCAGGCGTGGGTGCGCTGGCAGTCGTAGTCGCAGACCTACACACAGGCGGCTCAGGCCATATGGTCGTCTTCCACTGATCGGAGCAGCAGTGGGATTCGGCAGCCCCCTGAGTGACTGAGCAGCCCTCTTTAGGAAAGCACTGCTCACCTCCATGGCATGAGGAAGGGGCTAGAAAAGGTGCCCTAAACATTGCCTGCTCCACCATTACCTAACCAGCTTACCGCGGTTGGTGGGTACCCTACTTCAGCGGGCGACACATAAGAAAAAGAAAGGACAGATTTTTCCCCCTCATTCTAGGCGCATGGAATGTGCGCACTCTACTCGACAAAGACTTCAACACAAACAGACCCGAGAGGCGAACTGCCCTGATTGGGAGAGAACTGGCCAGATACAACATTGACATAGCAGCACTGAGTGAAACTCGACTTGCAGGCGAGGGCCAACTTTGCGAAAAGGGTGCAGGTTATACATTCTATTGGAGCGGAAGAGGAACTGAAGAAAGACGAGAAGCAGGTGTTGGATTTGCAATCAAAACAGCAATTATTGGCAAGCTAGCGGAGCCCCCAAAGGGAATAAATGACCGACTCATGACGGTCAAGATCCCGCTGCTTTATGGAAGGAAACATGCCACCATCATTAGCGTGTATGCACCAACTATGACAAACCAGGATGATGTCAAGGATAAGTTTTACGAAG
Source organism: Oreohelix idahoensis (assembly GCA_024509875.1). Classification (NCBI taxonomy): domain Eukaryota; kingdom Metazoa; phylum Mollusca; class Gastropoda; order Stylommatophora; family Oreohelicidae; genus Oreohelix; species Oreohelix idahoensis. The sequence continues at coordinate 43,000 of JAMPIV010011086.1, read as the reverse complement.
AACTACATGCAGTCATTGCATCAGTTCCCAAAGCAGATAAGCTTATTATTCTTGGTGACTTTAATGCAAGAGTAGGCTCAGATAACATCTCCTGGAATGGCACTATCGGAAAGTACGGCGTGGATCGCTGTAACAGCAATGGACTTCGTCTCCTCCAGACTTGCGCAGAACATGACCTCCTTGTCACCAACACCATTTTTCGACTTCCTATCCGCAACAGGACCTCCTGGATGCACCCTCGCTCGAAGCATTGGCACCTAATTGACTATGTAATTGTTAGGAAGAAGGACAGGCAAGATGTCCGGGTGACCAAGTCCATGTGTGGTGCCGAATGCTGGACTGATCATCGCCTCATTGTGTCTAAACTTAAAATTCGTATCCAACCTGCCAGGCGCCCTCAGGGAAAGAAAACTCAAAAAAGGCTGGATATTACCAAACTAAAGAAGACAAAAATTAAACAGTCATTCACTGACACCCTAGAAGACCGTCTCAAATCTATCTCGTTAGACGGCCAAAGTGCGGAAACAAATTGGACAGCCCTAAGCGAGCAGATCTACAACACTGCTACAGAGGTCCTGGGTCCCGCCATCAAGAAACAAAATGACTGGTTTGATGAGAACTCAGATGATATAAAGAAGATGTTGGCTGAGAAACACCATCTCCATAAAGCATATTTAAATGATCCAAAATCTACATCCAAGAAAGACGCTTTCAACAACATGCGTAGAATCGTCCAACATAAACTACGCCAGATGCGGGATTCATGGCTGAGTAATAAAGCAGATGAGCTCCAAGGCTTTGCTGACAGCCATGACTTGAAAAATTTTTACCATGCACTCAAAGCGGTCTATGGTCCAACATCATCAGGATCATTTCCCCTCCTTAATGCAGATGGAAAAACACTAATTACAGACAAGGAAAAAATTCTCCAACGCTGGGTCGAACACTTTAATAATATTCTGAACCAGCCATCATCTATTAACGATGAAGCCATCAACCGACTGCCCCAAATTCCTATAAATGAAGCACTAGATGATATACCGACTTTTGAGGAGACCCAAAAAGCGATTCGTCAACTTTCTAGTGGAAAGGCCCCCGGCCCCGATTCAATTCCTGTTGAGGTCTATAAAGATGGCGGTACAGTTCTGATAGAGAAACTTCACATGATCTTCCAGCAAATGTGGCAGAGTGAAACCATCCCACACAATCTCAAGGATGCGTCAATTATACATCTTTATAAACGTAAAGGTAATCGCCAAGACTGTAACAATCATCGAGGCATCTCACTACTATCAATCGCTGGGAAGATATTTGCCAGAATCCTTCTTAATCGCCTTACGGCTCATCTTGACAAAGGTCTTCTACCTGAAAGTCAGTGTGGATTCCGGAAAGAACGTGGAACCACCGATATGGTGTTCGCTGCAAGACAGCTTCAAGAAAAATGCCAAGAACAGCACTGTGACCTGTACACAGCTTTCATCGACTTGACAAAGGCGTTCGACACGGTCAGTAGAGAGGGTCTATGGAAGATCATGGCAAAATACGGCTGCCCAAAGAAATTTATCTCAATAGTGCAGCAGCTGCATGATGGAATGCAGGCTAGAGTTCAGGAAAACGGTGAGCTATCGGAGCCTTTCCCAGTCTCAAATGGAGTTAAACAAGGGTGTGTACTTGCACCGACTCTTTTCAGTATCATGTTTTCTGCTATGCTGACTGATGCTTTCAGAGACGGGGAAACAGGTATCGACATCAGATATCGTATTGATGGAAAATTGTTTAACCTTAGGAGGCTTCAAGCAAAAACCAAGGTCAAATCACACACCATCAGGGATCTTCTGTTTGCTGACGATTGTGCCCTCAGTGCTGGCTCAGAGGCTGATCTGCAGCGTAGCGTTGATAGATTCTCCGAAGCCTGCTCCAACTTTGGGCTTACCATTAACACGGGGAAAACAGAAATCATGTACCAACCAGTTCCTGGCACAATTTATACTGAGCCAGTCATCAAGGTAAATGGTGAGAAACTGAATGTTGTGAACAGGTTCACATACCTTGGTAGTACACTATCCCAGAACATCGTCATTGATGATGAGGTGAACGCCAGGATCTCCAAAGCCAGCAGCACATTTGGCAGACTATACACCAACGTTTGGCATAGAAGTGGCATTAGTCTACAGACAAAGCTGAAGGTATACAGAGCTGCGGTGCTTCCAGTGCTGCTTTATGCATGTGAAACATGGACTGTATACAGGCGCCACGTAAAAAAGCTCAACCACTTCCATACAGTCTGTCTCAGGAAGATAATGAACATCAAATGGCAAGACAAGATCCCGGATACCGCCGTTCTTGACAGAGCTGGTATCCCTAGCATCGATACTATTCTGATGCAGTCACAGATTCGCTGGGCAGGTCATGTAGTCCGCATGCCAGACCATCGACTGCCAAAGATACTCTTTTATGGTGAGATGCAGAAGGGTAGACGCTCCCATGGTGGCCAGAAAAAGCGCTTCAAAGACACGCTTAAGGCTTCATTAAAAACCTTTGACATAAACCCAGACACATGGGAAGCTGCTGCGCAAGACCGAACTGCCTGGCGCACATCTCTTCGTAAAGGTGCAGTGGCATGCGAATCTTCCAGAAGAGCAGCAGCGGAACAGCGGAGACAAGCTAGAAAAGATCGTGAAATAAAACCTTCACATGAAGCAAACATTCCCTGCCCACACTGTCCGAGATCCTTCCAGGCCCGCATCGGGCTCATCAGTCACCTTCGTACTCATAGACTATCCTAACATCCTAATAATTGGATGAACAGAGTGGTCTTCATCACTTGTGATGGACGAACAACAACCGTGATAATTACCTAGGGATGGTCTAAGCGCAAGCTATTACCTCATTATCACCCGTGTTTTTCGTGCCTTCTCCAGACAGTCAAACAAAAGGATCGCCGGCAGCTTAGACAAACAATATGGTTTTCTTTCTATACCCTGCCGGGTCGTATTGTGTCTGAGGAGAGTCGGGACCACATGGGATCACCCATATCGTCTCTAACAAAGGTGGCTAATACAAAGAGTATTATCCGCTGATCGGTCTAATTACCCTCGTTAATTCCACAGTTCATCTGGCGGAACGTAAAAACGTCTGGGAGTGTCCGCAGCAAAAAGAATATTGGGCAAACATTATGCCAAATAATAGGACGATGAGTGAGAGAAAATGAAGAAAAGAAGTGATACTGCCGGAGTCTTCAACAAACACATGCCAAGTCCTCCTGTCACGTGCCATCATCTCAAGTTCTTTCCACGTTCTCATCATCATTTTCACCTCTGTTTCCAGCTCTCTTCTCCATGTGCTTCTTGGACTACCTCTGCCTGTCTTACACTGGGGGTTCCAGAACAAGGACTGTGTGACGTATAATGGAAAGAGAGCATACGGTAATCTGACAGTCTTTGTAATCCCGTTAGCATTCTATGATTTGCTAGCAAAACCATGCATTTACAAACTGTGTTTACTCACTTTTAGTCCTACCTCTTTTTCTGTGAGCATGAGCTAACGCATGTTTACAAACTTTCGTGACCTGCCAGTCATAACAGGTAGCAAACACGTTTGTTTATCGAGTCTTCTCACGCGAGCTTGTCTGTCAATCATACGATATCTGACAAACCGCACGTGAAGAATCAAATACCCTTTGAAGTTCGTACACAGAGGGAAGTCAGGAAAATCCCTGAGCTCTTTGATCTCCAGTGACATAAAATAATGCGTAGCTATTTTATACCAGAGGTTCAGTTATAATGTTAATTTTCACCACATGCTTTCTCACACAAGAAGAGACAGTTTTAGTCGACTGATTTATATGTTTTGGCGCGACTGATAGTGACAGAAAAAGAATTCACGTTTTATTTCATTGTGTGTATTTATTATAAGTGCCTAGTATTTAATACTATACGTTGACTAACAGACGCCGACAATTTAATAGATATTAATGACAAGCGATATTTATGGAAGTGCGCGTATGGATAATTGAATAATAATTAACATTGTACGCTGATCGTTGACCGGGGGCAGTAGGGGAAGAGCTGCATAATTCAACCAAACCTGCACTCGCTAAGCGACGCGCGATAGGAAAGGCTAATGACACCGTGTGCCTTTTAACTTTAATCAGGCCTGACGGAGTGGATAAGAGATCGTCTTCTCCCCGTCCGTGTGCATATATGTAGCTATATAGAATAGTGGCATTTTCCATAAATGTTTCTTTTTATCCCTAGCAGACCTGATCAAGGACGTCCAGCGGTCTTTTGGTCTTTTTCTTCATTTACGGATTGGTTAATGTTGTCTTTTCTTGGTCGGTACGTCACCAATTTCATTTGTGAGCAAGGACTGGCCAAAGATACATGAGACACATTTTAACTTGTAAATTTAACTGGACTTAAAAAAAACCAGCGATATTTTTTTTAAATTTTACCAGCCCACTTAGGTAAACAAAATAACACTTATACTCCCGCCTTCTGACAGTCGTATCTAAGCGGATTATCCATAAAGTTACGCTGTTTCAGAATCGGCACTCTACCATACAGCCAGCCGATAGGACTACCATCATTTATCAATTGTAACATTTTAGCAACTAGATGTTTCTCAATACTGGAAGTATATTCCTCTTTTTTTAACTGTGAACCTCAAGAGCACGTTTTGCTACACTAACTATTCGCGGTGACATTTTGTTCATCCAGGGAAAAATTAAAACACCAGATTCGGCGTCCACCTCGTTAGTCTTAACTTGTTAGAGGATGGACTGGGGCCAATTTGGGAAATAAAACCTGGAAATTTTATATTCAGGATAACTGTATTTCCAGGGCATATCACCAAGAGTAGGTAAGCGTGATTGAGTGGCCACTGTATGACAGAGAGAGTGAATATTTTTCTTTGTTACAGGAACCTTACCAACAGTGGATTTTGCTTAAGTTTACTTTACTGGATAGCATTTAGTAGGAACTTGTTTCTTTACTGTCTATTCTGTAACATCGTGCTAACCTTTGACCTCTGGGTTATTAACTCTTTGGGTTCTTTTATCCATAGGGGGAGGGCACATGTATTCTGTTATCTTCATATGTATGTAAATCTGATTTTATTTGATCTTCTTTAGGTGTTTGATGTTGTCAAGTTTAAATGATAATAAACAACAAAAGAAACTTAACTTTGTGTGTTGGTCAGACCCATACCCAATTAACCGTAGTTTTTCACGTTTGTGTGTCTTGTTGTCACACAGCTGTGTGTGTGTGTAGTTAAACTTATATTTATATGTATGAGGAGGGCAAGATTGTCTTGTACTAAATTATAGTCGTATAGATAGGCTGGAATAGAGAAACTTACTCATTCCAGAGACATATCTTCTCCTTAAGCTATTCACCAATGAAATCTATTTCTCACACCTTTTTTTTTCTCACGTACTTATCACTATCCACTTTACTCAGACGGGACCAAAAATAACTCAAAACCTATCGGTACGACAGACTGCCTTGTAATGCTATCAACAGGTTTCCTCAGTGTGTGTCCAATCCATCGCCATCGTCTTCTTCTCAACTCTTGTTCCACTAACACTAGTCTAGTTCTTGTCATCAGTTCCACATTGGTAACCTTGTCATACCATTTCAATCCTTCTGTTCTTCGCAAGCACCCATTTATCACAGTCGATAGCTTTTGGTTGTTGTTTTTCTTGTTCTCCATGTTTCAGAGCCATACAATAGGACTGACTTGACATTTGAGTTGAATATTTTTATGTTTGTGTTGGATCCGATTTCTCTTGATCTCCATATATTTCTCACTGCAGTGAAAGTTCCTCATGCTTATTCTTATTTTGATATCATTGTCTGTCCCTCCAACGTTTTCTATATTGCTGCCAAGATATGTGTACGTATATTTTCTATTAGGCACTCCTAAATGGCCAGGTTTCTGTTTAAATTATTTTATTTAATAGTTCCACGATTAGAAAATTATCTAACACAAATGATCATGTTTAGGATGGGAAAATCATTCAAGCGTGTTTAAAACAAACAAACAAACAAACAAAAACCAGTAAGCTGCGAGTGTAACTGAATATCAGATCGTGCTGCTCTCTAAATACTTCCTCTACCTTAGTACAGTAGACATTCAAAAATCCGGCAACCTCCGGACCTGAGGAGTGCCGGATTTTTTTAAATGCCGGATTTTTTATGGTTATATATTCTGTATATATTTAACAGAAAATGACTACCTGTACACTTTATCTGCGATCGACAATGCACGATGTTTACGTTTTACACCACGCCGAAACAGCACAAGAGGTTGTCAGGACCGCGAATTAGTTTTGTAGTTCCAATGTGATATTCGCAGTTATTTGAAATTGTAGGTAGTGGTAAAGTACCAAGAGTTTGTGTACGGTATACGTTTATTTAATTTAAACGGTGAACTATTTGTGCATATTTTGTTATTGTTGTAAGAAAATGGTACCAAAGCGTAAATGCAGTTTCAATGAAGATTTACAAAAGGAATATCCGTTTATTAAAAAGAGTACATCAAACTTCAATGTACGATGCAATATATGTGCCTCCGGGTTTTCGATAAGCCATAGTGGACGTGGTGATATTAAGAACCACATAAGCAGTGAGAAACATAAGAGAGACGTCGTTACAGCTGCATCAAGCTCGTCGTTAACCACTTTCTTCAGAGCTGATAAAATTGGTGACCAAGAAGAGCAATTAGCTATTATAGAAGGCGCATTTGCATACCATACAGTGCTACACAATCATACTTTCAGGTCTATGGATTGCATATCAAAATTACTTCAGGTTACTTTAGAGCCAAAATTTGCATGTGCACGTACGAAAACAGAAGCCATTATTCGAAATGTCTTGGCACCCCATATTCTAAATGAGTTAAGGCGTGACCTAGAAAAGTCTACATTTATTTCTGTACTGTCAGATGCATCCAACCACAAAAAATTCAAGATTTTTCCTTTGCTTGTCAGATACTTTGATCACAGTAATGGAGTGAAAATTAAAATATTAGAGTTAAAGTCATTGCCAGGTGAAACATCTGATATTGTAAGTAGTTTTCTTGATGACTGCATAACTGAAAATGGTTTAGACAGGAAAGTAGTTTGATTATGCGCAGACAACACAAATTCCAATTTTGGAGGTGCTGAAAGGAAAGGGCGGAACAATGTTTTCAAAAAACTGCAAGAAAACCTTGGACATGGTCTTATAGGAGTTGGGTGTGCAGGTCATATTTTCCACAATACTGTTCGAACAGCTGCAGGTGTACTGCCTGTTGATGTCGAGCTGATTATTGCTAAAATTTATCTACTCTTCAAATCATACACAGTACGAGTTGAAAGACTCAAGGAGTTTTGCCAGTTTGTGGAAACAGACTTCCAGATGATCTTAGGTTATGCTCAGACTAGGTGGCTTGCTCTGCTGTCTGCTGTTGAAAGGGTTCTTCAGATGTTCCTGCCTCTAAAATCATATTTTCAATCTCAAGACAGATGCCCAGTTTTTATACAGACATTCTTTGAAAATCCTCTATCTGAGGCATGGCTTGTTTTTGTTCACAGTCAGGCCTCTCCATTCCACGAAGCAGTGCAAAAAATAGAGGGACATACGGTTACTGTGTTTGAAGTCATTGACAGCATCAGCAGGTTGAAAATTATTTTGAAGTCCATACTGGAAGACTGTTTCTTGCCATCAAGAGTTAAGCTAATCCTTGAAAAGCTGGAAATGGAAGGACTTCCAAAGGAGGATGTGAAAAAGTTTCATGCTAGCGTTTCTTCGTTCTATGAAACAGCTTTCAATTATTTGAATAAATGGGCTGCAAAAAAATTTCAAGACCTAGAATCCTACAGCTGGGTAACGCCGAACAGAATACCAATTTGGGCAGATATTGAGATATCATAATCACTAGTGATTCAAACATTACCTTCAGCCCATTTTACAGAAACTGAAATTTATGACGAATATGTCTATATGAAGCAGTTTGTTACTTCTCAGAAAATTAGTGAATGGAGTGCCAAAAAAACATTGCCACCACAACGTTGGATTGAAATGGTTTCCCACTTCAAAAACAATAATGTGTCATTTTCAAATATTTTGAAGTTGGCAGAGTTTTTTTTTTTTCTGTCTACCTGGAACAAATGCTGCCACAGAAAGAGTGTTTTCTTTGATGAACAGCTTATGGGCAAGTGATAAAACACAGCTAGATGTTGAAACTTTGAAAGCTATGTTGACAACCAAAGTGAACTATGAGGAAACATGTGTCGAGTTTTTTAAGATGCTGCTTGCAAAGAAGGACCTATTGATAAAAATCCACTCATCTGAAAAGTACAGTAACTCAGCTTCACCTTAAGTAAGGATTATTGATGTTTTTCTCTCTTATTAGTTTAAGTAGTTAAACTTATACAGTAAAATGTATGTTATTCAATGTTATTCAAATGTATATATAAAATGTATATTATTTTAAATTGACATCAACCTGATTATTCCGGGACATGTCCCGACTTTTGACCTTTTCTTTACCCTTTTGTCCCGATTTTTTGCATTGAAATAGGTCAAATCTACTATTTTGTCCCGGATCAGGGTTTTGAAAATATGGCCACCTTATTAAACAACGCTGGAGGAACGTATAATGATGTCAAAATAAGAATACAAAAAGTAAGATGATCGTTCATTGATTTTCGAAATAGGTATAGAGATTAAAGATATAAAGTGCAGTTCAAAAATACAACTCTTCAATTCCAGTGACTAAGCTGTCCTATTGTATGGCTGTGAAACATGGCGAACAAGAAAAACTAGAATAGTATTGACTTTCATAAATTGGTTCTTGCGTAGAGTTACATGATTGAAGAACTACGTCAAGATCACTAATATGGAACTGGTGGAAATAACGAGACAAATGACAAATGGAACAAGAACTGAGGAACTCAGTGTAGTTTCAGGTCGTCTTAGAAGAGTTAAAAAAACAATAGATCTACCGCTTGGTCAAGCGTGCCGCTGGATGCGACTAATAGTGGGTTGTGCACGGGCTAGACACCTCATAATGTAAAACAATTTGCTCCAGAAACCACCAATGCAAAAGAATGTGAATGCTTCTTGCAGGCTTCCTGCAAGGGGACCAGCTACAATCGTGGCCTTATGGTTCAAAAGGAGCGCAAAGGAAAATGAAGGTGGTGATGATGTTCCACGAAACTTCAGGTAGAGAGCGTACAAATGCGAAAGTTGTACCTGTACCGGATGACGTCCGGTGTTAGGATAATAAATACTATTTAGCGCGTGACAACTCGTTGTCAATGAAAGAGAGAAAAAGAGTTCTTCCATGTTAAATAGAGCTGATCGTGTCACTTGGGTCAGTTCACAAGCAAAAAAATCCCTGGAACCTAAACAGAATGTGGTCTTAGGGAAGAATGTTGAAAAAAAATTGTAAACAACTTTACTTACTGTCGCAAAGAGATTTATGATCAATAAATTTTCTATATTCTTTTCTTTTCTACCCGTGCCTTCTACTTTATTATCGCTCTTTTATCATTTTCCTGTTTTTTTCGCATTTGTTCGTTTGCGACAAAATATATTTTCCCATTCTGACTTTGCCGTTTCTTTTCTCATACTGGTAACGCATCGTATTGCATAATCGTGTCAGTCCCTGGACGAGACGAAATACTGTGAAATCCGCTTGGCGAAGTCTGAGTTTCTTGGCCATTTTGCCGAGCTCTAGACTACCAATAGATTGCAGTATTCTAGTTCATGGTTTAGTCTGTAATTCTGTGTGGAGGTAATATATTATACATATTATCTAGTATTTTGTGAAGTGTTTAAAGTGTTAAATCGCTTATTTTATTTCACTAGTTAGATTTGGTGCAGAGCGCTTAATTTATATAGTCTGTATTATTTTATAGTGGCGAGTTACAGTGGAAAACAGAAATTATATTTCTAGCTTAAACTCAGTCGGCTATTAAGGAATTTAATTTTACTGCTAAAATAATCAGACGAGAATAAACTTTCTAAACTAACTTTATTAATGCTAGATGCTTCATGAGTGGTGACGGAACACGTAGATATTCCAAATTCGTGATGATTGATTTTATGTATATAACGTATTTCACGGGAAAGTTTAAATGATAAGTCAAGCGGTACGCTTGCAGTTTAAAAGTGTAAGTTATAGTGAGTACATAATATGTAAAATATTTCATATGTTATTTTTCTTCCCTATTCAGTGAATACTGGGGTAACCCAAAACTTTGCCGGCGTTTAGTACAGAGACATACCTGTGAGAAAACATAAACATTTTTTATCTTTTAACCACGTGGGTTTACAAGTTAACACCTGTCTGACAGTGCGTGTATCTTCATAAATAGACAGAGTACAACTCTCACTAACGGGTTTTATTAAAGACTAAATGTTTTATACTGGGCCTTTGAGCCAGATCAGATTTTCTGCACAAACTCTATATACAAATTTAGCCGTTGTGGCAAGTAACATATTAACGTCAGTAATATTCCGACGGAGTTTCGACTAGTGGTGTGGTGACCAAATATAGTCCTTTTCCTGAAAGTAGACACCGATCTGACATTCCTCAATTCTAGAAACCTAAGCTATTGACACTGTGTTAGTTGTTAATGTTTCGTGCCTGGACAGTTTTTATGTGACCTAAACAGACATCCGAAAAATAAGAACACCCAAGGAGTCGTTCCCGGAAGCAGAGAATTCATCCTGTCTTTTTGGAACTGGGGATTTCTTGGTCAAAGACTGCCCTTGACGAGTCTGTAGGTGAATGTCCTAAAAATTGTATTACCAGAAGTGGCTATCTAAACTGTGAGTATGAACATGTGCACGTGTGCTCGGCTGAATGAATAAAGTGAATGCAGGACGGAGTGATTTTTTTATTGTGGTAATTGGGCACCCATTTTGCTATCTTAACTTTTCTGTATGCAAGTATTGCTAATCATATTTCCCTTAAAATAGAGCAGAGATATCAAGTCTGTCCATACCTTAAGAAGGGGAAATATTAGGCCTAATCCTATGTATCCTTGTTTCCTTGGGGCTATCACTTTCTTCCAACAGGACTGTGGGCATACCTCGAGGGATAAGATTTAACTGTGGGTCTATCATTTCTTGTAGCAATTCCTTGATTTTTTTATGACTATGTGTGTATGCTTTGATGTAATTTCTATGCGTTGTGAAGAAATTTTAGATGATAATTAAAATTTCTCGAAATTAATCAGCGAGTTGGTCAGCTCGTTCTAGAATATTTATAAAATCATTTGTTATAGTTTTCCCACCTCTGTACGTCCAACTGTGTGTTGGGAAGTCAGGTTTTGGTAGTACCTCTGGTGAAGGAGCTGTCATGCCCTTTTCAGGGCAGCTCAGCCACCTTTGGTCCAAACCTGGCATCCAGCTCTCACCTGTGGCTCCTCGTAGCTGTCAGCATGCGACAGCGGCCACCCCCCCCCCCCGGGAAACGGCTTTGACAGGCCGGCTAAACTAGGTGAGGGTAGCCGAATGGTTATAAACCTTCGGTGAGTTAGGGTCTGCCTACCCATTCATGCGAAGACTGGATTCGATAGACTGAGCGGAAGAAACCATCTGTTGGTTCAACGGGCATGACGGCGATTACCAGCAACGCGCTGTGGAGCGTAAGGAGCACGGCGAGGCACGTAGAAAGCCCTGGTCATCCACTGCACCTGACTTCATCTCCAGTCGTCTTGACTTGTCTTGCCACTGGACTGAGATGGACCCAGGCGAGAGAGTGAGGTCGACGAATTGCGCAACTCTTCCTCACTTTAATCCAAATCACCGCGCAAGTCACTCTTTCATCCATTCATCCATCCACTCACAACAAGTCATGTGGCGATGGGCGAGCGGCGAAGCGGCAGGCGTGGGTATGCTGGCAGTCGTAGTCGCAGACCTACACACAGGCGGCTCAGGCCATATGGTCGTCTTCCACTGATCGGAGCAGCAGTGGGATTCGGCAGCCCCCTGAGTGTCTGAGCAGCCCTCTTTAGGAAAGCACTGCTCACCTCCATGGCATGAGGAAGGGGCTAGAAAAGGTGCCCTAAACATTGCCTGCTCCACCATTACCTAACCAGCTTACCGCGGTTGGTGGGTACCCTACTTCGGCGGTCGACATATAAGAAAAAGAAAGGACAGATTTTCCCCCCTCATTCTAGGCGCATGGAATGTGCGCACTTTACTTGACAAAGACTTTAACGCAAACAGACCTGAGAGACGAACTGCCCTGATTGGGAGAGAACTGGCCAGGTACAACATTGACATAGCAGCACTGAGTGAAACTCGACTTGCAGGCGAGGGCCAACTTTGCGAAAAGGGTGCAGGTTATACATTCTTTTGGAGCGGAAGAGGAACTGAAGAAAGACGAGAAGCAGGGGTTGGATTTGCAATCAAAACAGCAATTGTCAGCAAGTTAGCTGGGCCCCCAAAGGGAATAAATGACCGACTCATGACGGTCAAGATCCCTCTGTTCTATGGAAGAAAACATGCCACCATCATTAGCGCGTATGCACCAACTATGACAAACCAGGATGATGTCAAGGATAAGTTTTACGAAGAACTACATGCAGTCATTGCATCAGTTCCTAAAGCAGATAAGCTCATCATTCTAGGTGACTTTAATGCAAGAGTAGGCTCAGATAACATCTCCTGGAATGGCACTATTGGTAGGTACGGCGTGGGTCGCTGTAACAGTAATGGACTTCGTTTCCTCCAGACTTGCGCAGAACATGACCTCCTTGTCACCAACACCATTTTTCGACTTCCTACCCGCAACAGGACCTCCTGGATGCACCCTCGCTCAAAGCATTGGCACCTAATTGACTATGTAATTGTTAGGAAGAAGGACAGGCAAGATGTCCGGGTGACCAAGTCCATGTGTGGTGCCGAATGCTGGACTGATCATCGCCTCATTGTATCTAAACTTAAAATTCGTATCCAACCAGCCAGGCGCCCTCAGGGGAAGAAAACTCAAAAGAGGCTGGATGTCACCAAACTAAAGAAGACAAAAATCAAACAGTCATTTACTGACACCTTAGAAGACCGTCTCAAATCTATCTCGCTAGACGGCCAAAGTGTGGAAACAAATTGGGCAGCCCTAAGTGAGCAGATCTACAACACTGCTACAGAGGTCCTGGGTCCTTCCATCAAGAAACAAAATGACTGGTTTGATGAGAACTCAGATGATATAAAGCAGATGTTGGCTGAGAAACACCATCTCCATAAAGCATATTTAAATGATCCAAAATCTACATCCAAGAAAGACGCTTTCAACAACATGCGTAGAATCGTCCAACATAAACTACGCCAGATGCGGGATTCATGGCTGAGTAATAAAGCAGATGAGCTCCAAGGCTTTGCTGACAGCCATGACTTGAAAAACTTTTACCTTGCACTCAAAGCGGTCTATGGTCCAACATCATCAGGATCATTTCCCCTCCTTAATGCAGATGGAAAAACACTAATTACAGACAAGGAAAAAATGCTCCAACGCTGGGCTGAACATTTTAATAATATCTTGAACCAGCCATCATCTATTAACGACGAAGCCATCATCCGCCTGCCCCAAATTCCTATAAATGAAGTATAGATTATGTACCAACTCTGGAGGAAACTAAAAAAGCGATTCGTCAACTGTCTAGTGGAAAGGCCCCTGGCTCCGATTCAATTCCTGTTGAGGTTTATAAAGATGGCGGTGCAGTTCTGATAGAGAAACTTCATATGATCTTCCAGCAAATGTGGCAGAGTGAAACCATCCCACACGATCTCAAAGATGCCTCAATTATACATCTATATAAACGTAAAGGTAATCGCCAAGACTGCAACAATCATCGAGGCATCTCTCTTTTATCAATCGCTGGGAAGATATTCGCCAGAATCCTTTTGAATCGCCTTACGGCTCATCTTGACAAAGGTCTTTTACCTGAAAGTCAGTGTGGATTCCGGAAAGAACGTGGAACCACAGATATGGTGTTCGCTGCAAGACAGCTACAAGAAAAATGCCAAGAACAGCACTGTGACCTGTACACAGCTTTCATCGACTTGACAAAGGCGTTCGACACGGTCAGTAGAGAGGGTCTATGGAAGATCATGGCAAAATACGGCTGCCCAAAGAAATTTATCACAATAGTGCAGCAACTGCATGATGGAATGCAGGCTAGAGTTCAGGAAAACGGTGAGCTATCAGAGCCTTTCCCCGTCTCAAATGGAGTTAAACAAGGGTGTGTACTTGCACCGACTCTTTTCAGTATCATGTTTTCTGCTATGCTGACTGATGCTTTTAGAGACGGGGAAACAGGAATCGACATTAGTTATCGTATTGATGGAAAATTGTTTAACCTTAGGAGGCTTCAAGCAAAAACCAAGGTCAAATCACACACCATCAGAGATCTTCTGTTTGCTGATGATTGTGCCCTCAATGCTGGCTCAGAGGCTGATCTGCAGCATAGTGTGGATAGATTCTCCGAAGCCTGCGCCAACTTTGGGCTTACCATCAACACGAAGAAAACAGAAATCATGTACCAACCAGCTCCTGGCACAGTTTATATTGAGCCAGTCATCAAGGTTAATGGTGAGAAACTGAATGTTGTGAACAGATTCACATACCTTGGTAGCACACTATCCCAGAACATTGTCATTGATGATGAGGTGAACACCAGGATCTCCAAAGCCAGCAGCACATTTGGCAGACTATACACCAACGTTTGGCATCGAAGTGGCATTAGTCTACAGACAAAGCTGAAGGTGTACAGAGCTGCGGTGCTTCCAGTGCTGCTATATGCATGTGAAACATGGACTGTATACAGGCGCCACGTAAAGAAGCTAAACCACTTCCATACAGTCTGTCTCAGGAAGATAATGAACATCAAATGGCAAGACAAGATCCCGGATACCGCCGTTCTTGACAGAGCTGGTATCCCTAGTATTGATACTATTCTGATGCAGTCACAAATTCGCTGGGCAGGTCACGTAGTCCGCATGCCAGACCATCGACTGCCAAAGATACTCTTTTATGGTGAGATGCAGAAGGGTAAACGCTCCCATGGTGGCCAAAAGAAGCGCTTCAAAGACACGTTAAAGACGCCATTGAAAACCTTTGACATAAACCCAGACACATGGGAAGCTGCTGCGCAAGACCGAACTGCTTGGCGCACATCTCTTCGTAAAGGTGCAGCAGCATGCGAATCATCCAGAAGAGCAGCAGCGGAACAGCGGAGACAAGCTAGAAAGGACCGTGAAATAAAACCTTCACATGAAGCAAACATTCCGTGCCCACACTGTCCAAGATCTTTCCAGGCCCGCATCGGGCTCTTCAGTCACCTTCGTACCCATAGACTAACCTAACATATTCTTAAATAATTGGATGAACAGAGTGGTCTTCATCACCCGTGATGGACGAACAACCAACCATATATGTGCGTGCACGTGAGTGGTTAGGTAGGTGTGTATATATATATATATATATATATATATATATATATATATATATATATATGTGTGTGTGTGTGTGTGTTTAGACTGTCTGACTCCTCGAAAGCTGTCGTAGAAGATAGGTGAGAGAGAGAAGATTTCTCGATCTCAGAGACATCTTCTTAATCACATTCTACCATCTCACTCGTGGAAATCTATTGCTATTACTACTTCTCACTGTGACTATCACTTATTCAAATCTATTCAGAAGGGACCAACCCAAGTCTTAATTCCCCTATCAAAAATCTACGACAATTAGAATGATGTGCAAAAAGCTATACCAACCTGATCAAAATGTTTCTGTTGATGAACGAATGGTTAGAAATAAAAGGTGTTATTCTTTTCGACAGTAAATTAGAGACAAGCCAACAAAATAGGGGATGAAGTTATGGGGTCTTGCTGATGCTGTTAGTGGATATAATTATGACTTTGATGTTTATTTAGGTAGGAACACTGCAAATGGACCATTTGGTTAAGCTTATACGGTAGTTATGAAATCTTGGTGAGACAAGGATATAGGGTTTGTTTTGATAATTTGTATACATCCATTCACTTACTTATGGAAGTTAGGGATTGGAGCTTGTGGCACATTTCTTAGAAACAGAAAGGGTTTTCCAGCTGCACTTTCAAATATAAAGGAATTTGAAAAAAAATAGTATCAGGGGTGCAATGAGGTGAGTTAGAGATGAAGAATTACTAATACTGCAGTGGAGAGATAACAAAACTATAACACTGGTTTCAAGCATTTATAATGCAAATGGCCATAGGTTCGCTAAGCGTAGAACTAAGGTTAATGAGAATTTTCAAGAACTTAATGTTAGACAGCCAAATCTTGTAAGGGATTACAATATATACAAGAAAAGAGTGGACAAGAGTGACCAGCTGATTAACAAGTACAATATGTTACATCTATAGAGCTACTTCTTGTAAAAAGGAATTTCGCTGGATTTACACTAGATGTGGACATGAACGGGCTAAAACCATTGCTTAATTCTTCATAAAAGGCGGCGGACCGACATAAGTCGGTCAAAGCAGCATTGTTCTTGACTTCGGAAATATCCTGTGACCACCCCCTTGGTATAGAAGCATCATTACCCTTCTATCTATAACTCTGCCAAGAGTAATCTAGTGCGAAGGTAGACACCTTTGACGACCCATTTTAGATACTCTTGCGTTTCGGCCACTGGTGGACCACTACTGAAACTTACGAAAGGTATAAGACATTATCTCAACAAAGTTTAATAATTTTCTTTTCTTTCGAATTTATAATTTCCATTTTTCAATTTCTTGATATCCAAGTTTATTATTTCTGTTATTGTGTCTTTTACGTATATTCTTTCATGTCTAACACAAATAAAATTGTTTCACTGTGGTATCAACACTAATGCTGACGAACAGGTTCTGTAAAAGTATTAACACACGTACACACTCACGCACACATCAGTTTACAAAAATTGTTGAAAGCCAAAACAAAACGATACTGCAAGCAGCCACTGAGTCTATTAGCAGAGAGGCAAGACAGAATTACAAACCCTGTTGAAGTGAAGAACTACAAAAGCTTAATGATGAACTACACAACAGAGAGAGTATAAACAACCGAAGAAAATCACAAACAATGGTCACGTGCGAAATCAGATTTCTTTACGCAGACACAAATTTGTAAGGGGAGGTAGCATTTTATTTTTCTTTGCAAGGGTAACAAAACAATAAAAAAAATAATTTATAAATTAAATAAAGGTTTTACTTTTATACTTTAAATATATTCAATTAATTTATTAAATAATGTAAGACAAATAACGTGCATTATGAAAATTGTATGGTTGTTACATTTTTTGATAGGTAAATGTTTCGTGTTGTTTTTTATTAATATATTTGTTAAAACATATAGCTTGATACAAGATTTAAAGAAGTGAATATTTATTAAGTCTGTCACTCTTAATGACAGTATGTTAAAAATAAATGTTTCGTCGGCGCTGAAGTGCTCTTCATCAATTTATGAACACACTGTATTTAAAAAAAAAAAATACAATATTCAAATATGTTAACGACAAGCGCTCTTATTAAAATGCACAGACATAAATGTTGCAAAGGGGGACGAACAGTCGTTATAGATAAACACAACTTTAAACTACAAGTACTTAATGTTTAAATTTTATTGTTAATGTTACTCAGAATCGACACCAAAGCACTAAACACATTGACACAGAAACCACTACTACACCATCAACAGTTGTACAAAACGTCTGATTATGAGTTTGTGAATGGGGTTATCAACCTCATCAAGTCAAACACATTGACACAGAAACCACTACTACACCACCAACAGTTGTACAAAACGTCTGATATGAGTTTGTGAATGGCGTTATCAACCTCATCATGTCAAACACATTGACACAGAAACCACTACTACACCACCAACAGTTGTACAAAACGTCTGATATGAGTTTGTGAATGGCGTTATCAACCTCATCATGTCAAACACATTGACACAGAAACCACTACAACACCATCAACAGTTGTACAAAACGTCTGATATGAGTTTGTGAATGGGGTTATCAACCTCATCAAGTCAAACACATTGACACAGAAACCACTACTACACCATCAACAGTTGTACAAAACGTCTGATATGAGTTTGTGAATGGCGTTATCAACCTCATCAAGTCAAACACATTGACACAGAAACCACTACTACACCACCAACAGTTGTACAAAACGTCTGATATGAGTTTGTGAATGGCGTTATCAACCTCATCAAGTCAAACACATTGACACAGAAACCACTACTACACCATCAACAGTTGTACAAACCGTCTGATATGAGTTTGTGAATGGCGTTATCAACCTTATCAAATCAAACACATTGACACAGAAACCACTACTACACCATCAACAGTTGTACAAACCGTCTGATATGAGTTTGTGAATGGCGTTATCAACCTTATCAAATCAGACACATTGACACAGAAACCACTACTACACCATCAACAGTTGTACAAAACGTCTGATATGAGTTTGTGAATGGCGTTATCAACCTCATCATGTCAAACACATTGACACAGAAACCACTACTACACCATCAACAGTTGTACAAAACGTCTGATTATGAGTTTGTGAATGGGGTTATCAACCTCATCAAGTCAAACACATTGACACAGAAACCACTACTACACCACCAACAGTTGTACAAAACGTCTGATATGAGTTTGTGAATGGCGTTATCAACCTCATCAAGTCAAACACATTGACACAGAAACCACTACTACATCATCAACAGTTGTACAAACCGTCTGATATGAGTTTGTGAATGGCGTTATCAACCTTATCAAATCAAACACATTGACACAGAAACCACTACTACACCATCAACAGTTGTACAAACCGTCTGATATGAGTTTGTGAATGGCGTTATCAACCTTATCAAATCAAACACATTGACACAGAAACCACTACTACACCATCAACAGTTGTACAAAACGTCTGATATGAGTTTGTGAATGGCGTTATCAACCTTATCAAATCAAACACATTGACACAGAAACCACTACTACACCACCAACAGTTGTACAAACCGTCTGATATGAGTTTGTGAATGGCGTTATCAACCTCATCAAGTCAAACACATTGACACAGAAACCACTACTACACCATCAACAGTTGTACAAAACGTCTGATATGAGTTTGTGAATGGCGTTATCAACCTCATCAAATCAAACACATTGACACAGAAACCACTACTACACCATCAACAGTTGTACAAAACGTCTGATATGAGTTTGTGAATGGCGTTATCAACCTTATCAAATCAAACACATTGACACAGAAACCACTACTACACCACCAACAGTTGTACAAAACGTCTGATATGAGTTTGTGAATGGCGTTATCAACCTCATCAAGTCAAACACATTGACACAGTGTACAAACCGTCTGATATGAGTTTGTGAATGGCGTTATCAACCTTATCAAATCAAACACATTGACACAGAAACCACTACTACACCATCAACAGTTGTACAAAACGTCTGATATGAGTTTGTGAATGGCGTTATCAACCTCATCAAGTCAAACACATTGACACAGAAACCACTACTACACCACCAACAGTTGTACAAACCGTCTGATATGAGTTTGTGAATGGCGTTATCAACCTCATCAAGTCAAACACATTGACACAGAAACCACTACTACACCATCAACAGTTGTACAAACCGTCTGATATGAGTTTGTGAATGGCGTTATCAACCTTATCAAATCAGACACATTGACACAGAAACCACTACTACACCATCAACAGTTGTACAAAACGTCTGATATGAGTTTGTGAATGGCGTTATCAACCTCATCAAGTCAAACACATTGACACAGAAACCACTACTACATCATCAACAGTTGTACAAAACGTCTGATATGAGTTTGTGAATGGCGTTATCAACCTCATCAAGTCAAACACATTGACACAGAAACCACTACTACACCATCAACAGTTGTACAAAACGTCTGATATGAGTTTGTGAATGGCGTTATCAACCTCATCATGTCAAACACATTGACACAGAAACCACTACTACACCATCAACAGTTGTACAAAACGTCTGATTATGAGTTTGTGAATGGGGTTATCAACCTCATCAAGTCAAACACATTGACACAGAAACCACTACTACACCACCAACAGTTGTACAAAACGTCTGATATGAGTTTGTGAATGGCGTTATCAACCTCATCAAGTCAAACACATTGACACAGAAACCACTACTACACCATCAACAGTTGTACAAACCGTCTGATATGAGTTTGTGAATGGCGTTATCAACCTTATCAAATCAAACACATTGACACAGAAACCACTACTACACCATCAACAGTTGTACAAAACGTCTGATATGAGTTTGTGAATGGCGTTATCAACCTTATCAAATCAAACACATTGACACAGAAACCACTACTACACCATCAACAGTTGTACAAACCGTCTGATAGGAGTTTGTGAATGGCGTTATCAACCTCATCAAGTCAAACACATTGACACAGAAACCACTACTACACCATCAACAGTTGTACAAAACGTCTGATATGAGTTTGTGAATGGCGTTATCAACCTCATCAAGTCAAACACATTGACACAGAAACCACTACTACACCATCAACAGTTGTACAAAACGTCTGATATGAGTTTGTGAATGGGGTTATCAACCTCCATTGACACAGAAACCACTACTACACCATCAACAGTTGTACAAAACGTCTGATATGAGTTTGTGAATGGCGTTATCAACCTCATCAAGTCAAACACATTGACACAGAAACCACTACTACACCACCACCAGTTGTACAAAACGTCTGATATGAGTTTGTGAATGGCGTTATCAACCTCATCAAGTCAAACACATTGACACAGAAACCACTACTACACCATCAACAGTTGTACAAAACGTCTGATATGAGTTTGTGAATGGCGTTATCAACCTCATCAAATCAAACACATTGACACAGAAACCACTACTACACCATCAACAGTTGTACAAAACGTCTGATATGAGTTTGTGAATGGCGTTATCAACCTCATCAAGTCAAACACATTGACACAGAAACCACTACTACACCATCAACAGTTGTACAAAACGTCTGATATGAGTTTGTGAATGGCGTTATCAACCTCATCAAGTCAAACACATTGACACAGAAACCACTACTACACCATCAACAGTTGTACAAACCGTCTGATATGAGTTTGTGAATGGCGTTATCAACCTTATCAAATCAAACACATTGACACAGAAACCACTACTACACCATCAACAGTTGTACAAAACGTCTGATATGAGTTTGTGAATGGCGTTATCAACCTCATCAAATCAAACACATTGACACAGAAACCACTACTACACCATCAACAGTTGTACAAAACGTCTGATATGAGTTTGTGAATGGCGTTATCAACCTCATCAAATCAAACACATTGACACAGAAACCACTACTACACCATCAACAGTTGTACAAAACGTCTGATATGAGTTTGTGAATGGCGTTATCAACCTCATCAAGTCAAACACATTGACACAGAAACCACTACTACACCACCAACAGTTGTACAAAACGTCTGATATGAGTTTGTGAATGGCGTTATCAACCTCATCAAGTCAAACACATTGACACAGAAACCACTACTACATCATCAACAGTTGTACAAACCGTCTGATATGAGTTTGTGAATGGCGTTATCAACCTTATCAAATCAAACACATTGACACAGAAACCACTACTACACCATCAACAGTTGTACAAAACGTCTGATATGAGTTTGTGAATGGCGTTATCAACCTCATCAAGTCAAACACATTGACACAGAAACCACTACTACACCATCAACAGTTGTACAAACGTCTGATATGAGTTTGTGAATGGCGTTATCAACCTCATCAAGTCAAACACATTGACACAGAAACCACTACTACACAGAAACCACTACTACACCATCAACAGTTGTACAAACCGTCTGATATGAGTTTGTGAATGGCGTTATCAACCTTATCAAATCAAACACATTGACACAGAAACCACTACTACACCATCAACAGTTGTACAAAACGTCTGATATGAGTTTGTGAATGGCGTTATCAACCTTATCAAATCAAACACATTGACACAGAAACCACTACTACACCACCAACAGTTGTACAAAACGTCTGATATGAGTTTGTGAATGGCGTTATCAACCTCATCAAGTCAAACACATTGACACAGAAACCACTACTACACCATCAACAGTTGTACAAACCGTCTGATATGAGTTTGTGAATGGCGTTATCAACCTTATCAAATCAAACACATTGACACAGAAACCACTACTACACCATCAACAGTTGTACAAAACGTCTGATATGAGTTTGTGAATGGCGTTATCAACCTTATCAAATCAAACACATTGACACAGAAACCACTACTACACCATCAACAGTTGTACAAAACGTCTGATATGAGTTTGTGAATGGCGTTATCAACCTCATCAAGTCAAACACATTGACACAGAAACCACTACTACACCATCAACAGTTGTACAAAACGTCTGATATGAGTTTGTGAATGGCGTTATCAACCTCATCAAGTCAAACACATTGACACAGAAACCACTACTACACCACCAACAGTTGTACAAAACGTCTGATATGAGTTTGTGAATGGCGTTATCAACCTCATCAAATCAAACACATTGACACAGAAACCACTACTACACCATCAACAGTTGTACAAAACGTCTGATATGAGTTTGTGAATGGCGTTATCAACCTTATCAAATCAAACACATTGACACAGAAACCACTACTACACCATCAACAGTTGTACAAACCGTCTGATAGGAGTTTGTGAATTGCGTTATCAACCTCATCAAGTCAAACACATTGACACAGAATCCACTACTACACCATCAACAATTGTACAAAACGTCTGATATGATTTTGTGAATGGCGTTATCAACCTCATCAAGTCAAACACATTGACACAGAAACCACTACTACACCATCAACAGTTGTACAAACCGTCTGATATGAGTTTGTGAATGGCGTTATCAACCTTATCAAATCAAACACATTGACACAGAAACCACTACTACACCATCAACAGTTGTACAAAACGTCTGATATGAGTTTGTGAATGGCGTTATCAACCTTATCAAATCAAACACATTGACACAGAAACCACTACTACACCATCAACAGTTGTACAAAACGTCTGATATGAGTTTGTGAATGGCGTTATCAACCTCATCAAGTCAAACACATTGACACAGAAACCACTACTACACCATCAACAGTTGTACAAAACGTCTGATATGAGTTTGTGAATGGCGTTATCAACCTTATCAAATCAAACACATTGACACAGAAACCACTACTACACCATCAACAGTTGTACAAAACGTCTGATATGAGTTTGTGAATGGCGTTATCAACCTCATCAAGTCAAACACATTGACACAGAAACCACTACTACACCATCAACAGTTGTACAAAACGTCTGATATGAGTTTGTGAATGGCGTTATCAACCTCATCAAGTCAAACACATTGACACAGAAACCACTACTACACCACCAACAGTTGTACAAAACGTCTGATATGAGTTTGTGAATGGCGTTATCAACCTCATCAAGTCAAACACATTGACACAGAAACCACTACTACACCATCAACAGTTGTACAAACCGTCTGATATGAGTTTGTGAATGGCGTTATCAACCTTATCAAATCAAACACATTGACACAGAAACCACTACTACACCATCAACAGTTGTACAAAACGTCTGATATGAGTTTGTGAATGGCGTTATCAACCTCATCAAATCAAACACATTGACACAGAAACCACTACTACACCACCAACAGTTGTACAAAACGTCTGATATGAGTTTGTGAATGGCGTTATCAACCTCATCAAGTCAAACACATTGACACAGAAACCACTACTACACCATCAACAGTTGTACAAAACGTCTGATATGAGTTTGTGAATGGCGTTATCAACCTCATCAAGTCAAACACATTGACACAGAAACCACTACTACACCATCAACAGTTGTACAAACCGTCTGATATGAGTTTGTGAATGGCGTTATCAACCTCATCAAGTCAAACACATTGACACAGAAACCACTACTACACCATCAACAGTTGTACAAAACGTCTGATATGAGTTTGTGAATGGCGTTATCAACCTCATCAAATCAAACACATTGACACAGAAACCACTACTACACCATCAACAGTTGTACAAAACGTCTGATATGAGTTTGTGAATGGCGTTATCAACCTTATCAAATCAAACACATTGACACAGAAACCACTACTACACCATCAACAGTTGTACAAAACGTCTGATATGAGTTTGTGAATGGCGTTATCAACCTTATCAAATCAAACACATTGACACAGAAACCACTACTACACCACCAACAGTTGTACAAAACGTCTGATATGAGTTTGTGAATGGCGTTATCAACCTCATCAAGTCAAACACATTGACACAGAAACCACTACTACACCATCAACAGTTGTACAAACCGTCTGATATGAGTTTGTGAATGGCGTTATCAACCTTATCAAATCAAACACATTGACACAGAAACCACTACTACACCATCAACAGTTGTACAAAACGTCTGATATGAGTTTGTGAATGGCGTTATCAACCTCATCAAGTCAAACACATTGACACAGAAACCACTACAACACCATCAACAGTTGTACAAAACGTCTGATATGAGTTTGTGAATGGGGTTATCAACCTCATCAAGTCAAACACATTGACACAGAAACCACTACTACACCACCAACAGGTGTACAAAACGTCTGATATGAGTTTGTGAATGGCGTTATCAACCTCATCAAATCAAACACATTGACACAGAAACCACTACTACACCATCAACAGTTGTACAAACCATCTGATATGATTTTGTGAATGGCGTTATCAACCTTATCAAATCAAACACATTGACACAGAAACCACTACTACACCATCAACAGTTGTACACACCGTCTGATATGAGTTTGTGAATGGCGTTATCAACCTTATCAAATCAGACACATTGACACAGAAACCACTACTACACCATCAACAGTTGTACACAACGTCTGATATGAGTTTGTGAATGGCGTTATCAACCTCATCAAGTCAAACACATTGACACAGAAACCACTACTACACCATCAACAGTTGTACAAAACGTCTGATATGAGTTTGTGAATGGCGTTATCAACCTCATCAAGTCAAACACATTGACACAGAAACCACTACTACACCATCAACAGTTGTACAAAACGTCTGATATGAGTTTGTGAATGGCGTTATCAACCTTATCAAATCAAACACATTGACACAGAAACCACTACTACACCATCAACAGTTGTACAAAACGTCTGATATGAGTTTGTGAATGGCGTTATCAACCTCATCAAGTCAAACACATTGACACAGAAACCACTACTACACCATCAACAGTTGTACAAAACGTCTGATATGAGTTTGTGAATGGCGTTATCAACCTCATCAAATCAAACACATTGACACAGAAACCACTACTACACCATCAACAGTTGTACAAAACGTCTGATATGAGTTTGTGAATGGCGTTATCAACCTTATCAAATCAAACACATTGACACAGAAACCACTACTACACCATCAACAGTTGTACAAACCGTCTGATATGAGTTTGTGAATGGCGTTATCAACCTCATCAAGTCAAACACATTGACACAGAAACCACTACTACACCATCAACAGTTGTACAAAACGTCTGATATGAGTTTGTGAATGGCGTTATCAACCTCATCAAGTCAAACACATTGACACAGAAACCACTACTACACCATCAACAGTTGTACAAAACGTCTGATATGAGTTTGTGAATGGCGTTATCAACCTCATCAAATCAAACACATTGACACAGAAACCACTACTACACCATCAACAGTTGTACAAAACGTCTGATATGAGTTTGTGAATGGCGTTATCAACCTTATCAAATCAAACACATTGACACAGAAACCACTACTACACCATCAACAGTTGTACAAAACGTCTGATATGAGTTTGTGAATGGCGTTATCAACCTCATCAAGTCAAACACATTGACACAGAAACCACTACTACACCATCAACAGTTGTACAAAACGTCTGATATGAGTTTGTGAATGGCGTTATCAACCTCATCAAGTCAAACACATTGACACAGAAACCACTACTACACCACCAACAGTTGTACAAACCGTCTGATATGAGTTTGTGAATGGCGTTATCAACCTTATCAAATCAAACACATTGACACAGAAACCACTACTACACCATCAACAGTTGTACAAAACGTCTGATATGAGTTTGTGAATGGCGTTATCAACCTTATCAAATCAAACACATTGACACAGAAACCACTACTACACCACCAACAGTTGTACAAAACGTCTGATATGAGTTTGTGAATGGCGTTATCAACCTCATCAAGTCAAACACATTGACACAGAAACCACTACTACACCATCAACAGTTGTACAAACCGTCTGATATGAGTTTGTGAATGGCGTTATCAACCTCATCAAATCAAACACATTGACACAGAAACCACTACTACACCATCAACAGTTGTACAAAACGTCTGATATGAGTTTGTGAATGGCGTTATCAACCTCATCAAATCAAACACATTGACACAGAAACCACTACTACAC
The DNA here is from genome assembly GCA_024509875.1 of Oreohelix idahoensis. Taxonomy (NCBI): domain Eukaryota; kingdom Metazoa; phylum Mollusca; class Gastropoda; order Stylommatophora; family Oreohelicidae; genus Oreohelix; species Oreohelix idahoensis. The sequence goes on along the minus strand of JAMPIV010011086.1, from coordinate 16,285 downwards.
CATCAACAGTTGTACAAACCGTCTGATATGAGTTTGTGAATGGCGTTATCAACCTCATCAAGTCAAACACATTGACACAGAAACCACTACTACACCATCAACAGTTGTACAAAACGTCTGATATGAGTTTGTGAATGGCGTTATCAACCTCATCAAGTCAAACACATTGACACAGAAACCACTACTACACCATCAACAGTTGTACAAAACGTCTGATATGAGTTTGTGAATGGCGTTATCAACCTCATCAAGTCAAACACATTGACACAGAAACCACTACTACACCATCAACAGTTGTACAAACCGTCTGATATGAGTTTGTGAATGGCGTTATCAACCTTATCAAATCAAACACATTGACACAGAAACCACTACTACACCATCAACAGTTGTACAAACCGTCTGATAGGAGTTTGTGAATGGCGTTATCAACCTCATCAAGTCAAACACATTGACACAGAAACCACTACTACACCATCAACAGTTGTACAAAACGTCTGATATGAGTTTGTGAATGGCGTTATCAACCTCATCAAGTCAAACACATTGACACAGAAACCACTACTACACCATCAACAGTTGTACAAACCGTCTGATATGAGTTTGTGAATGGCGTTATCAACCTTATCAAATCAGACACATTGACACAGAAACCACTACTACACCATCAACAGTTGTACAAAACGTCTGATATGAGTTTGTGAACGGCGTTATCAACCTTATCAAATCAAACACATTGACACAGAAACCTCTACTACACCACCAACAGTTGTACAAAACGTCTGATATGAGTTTGTGAATGGCGTTATCAACCTCATCAAGTCAAACACATTGACACAGAAACCACTACTACACCATCAACAGTTGTACAAAACGTCTGATATGAGTTTGTGAATGGCGTTATCAACCTCATCAAATCAAACACATTGACACAGAAACCACTACTACACCATCAACAGTTGTACAAAACGTCTGATATGAGTTTGTGAATGGCGTTATCAACCTTATCAAATCAAACACATTGACACAGAAACCACTACTACACCATCAACAGTTGTACAAAACGTCTGATATGAGTTTGTGAATGGCGTTATCAACCTCATCAAGTCAAACACATTGACACAGAAACCACTACTACACCACCAACAGTTGTACAAAACGTCTGATATGAGTTTGTGAATGGCGTTATCAACCTCATCAAGTCAAACACATTGACACAGAAACCACTACTACACCATCAACAGTTGTACAAACCGTCTGATATGAGTTTGTGAATGGCGTTATCAACCTTATCAAATCAAACACATTGACACAGTGTACAAACCGTCTGATATGAGTTTGTGAATGGCGTTATCAACCTTATCAAATCAGACACATTGACACAGAAACCACTACTACACCATCAACAGTTGTACAAAACGTCTGATATGAGTTTGTGAATGGCGTTATCAACCTACATTGACACAGAAACCACTACTACACCATCAACAGTTGTACAAAACGTCTGATATGAGTTTGTGAATGGCGTTATCAACCTCATCAAGTCAAACACATTGACACAGAAACCACTACTACACCATCAACAGTTGTACAAACCGTCTGATATGAGTTTGTGAATGGCGTTATCAACCTTATCAAATCAAACACATTGACACAGAAACCACTACTACACCATCAACAGTTGTACAAAACGTCTGATATGAGTTTGTGAATGGCGTTATCAACCTCACCAAGTCAAACACATTGACACAGACAAAACGTCTGATATGAGTTTGTGAATGGCAAACCTCATCAAGTCAAACACATTGACACAGAAACCACTACTACACCACCAACAGTTGTACAAAACGTCTGATATGAGTTTGTGAATGGCGTTATCAACCTCATCAAATCAAACACATTGACACAGAAACCACTACTACACCATCAACAGTTGTACAAAACGTCTGATATGAGTTTGTGAATGGCGTTATCAACCTCATCAAGTCAAACACATTGACACAGAAACCACTACTACACCATCAACAGTTGTACAAAACCGTCTGATATGAGTTTGTGAATGGCGTTATCAACCTTATCAAATCAAACACATTGACACAGAAACCACTACTACACCATCAACAGTTGTACAAAACGTCTGATATGAGTTTGTGAATGGCGTTATCAACCTCATCAAGTCAAACACATTGACACAAAAACCACTACTACACCATCAACAGTTGTACAAAACGTCTGATATGAGTTTGTGAATGGCGTTATCAACCTCATCAAGTCAAACACATTGACACAGAAACCACTACTACACCATCAACAGTTGTACAAAACGTCTGATATGAGTTTGTGAATGGCGTTATCAACCTCATCAAGTCAAACACATTGACACAGAAACCACTACTACATAATCAACAGTTGTACAAACCGTCTGATATGAGTTTGTGAATGGCGTTATCAACCTTATCAAATCAAACACATTGACACAGAAACCACTACTACACCATCAACAGTTGTACAAAACGTCTGATATGAGTTTGTGAATGGCGTTATCAACCTTATCAAATCAAACACATTGACACAGAAACCACTACTACACCATCAACAGTTGTACAAAACGTCTGATATGAGTTTGTGAATGGCGTTATCAACCTCATCAAGTCAAACACATTGACACAGAAACCACTACTACTACACCATCAACAGTTGTACAAAACGTCTGATATGAGTTTGTGAATGGCGTTATCAACCTCATCAAGTCAAACACATTGACACAGAAACCACTACTACACCATCAACAGTTGTACAAACCGTCTGATATGAGTTTGTGAATGGCGTTATCAACCTTATCAAATCAAACACATTGACACAGAAACCACTACTACACCATCAACAGTTGTACAAAACGTCTGATATGAGTTTGTGAATGGCGTTATCAACCTCATCAAGTCAAACACATTGACACAGAAACCACTACTACACCACCAACAGTTGTACAAAACGTCTGATATGAGTTTGTGAATGGCGTTATCAACCTCATCAAGTCAAACACATTGACACAGAAACCACTACTACATCATCAACAGTTGTACAAACCGTCTGATATGAGTTTGTGAATGGCGTTATCAACCTTATCAAATCAAACACATTGACACAGAAACCACTACTACACCATCAACAGTTGTACAAACCGTCTGATATGAGTTTGTGAATGGCGTTATCAACCTCATCAAGTCAAACACATTGACACAGAAACCACTACTACACCATCAACAGTTGTACAAAACGTCTGATATGAGTTTGTGAATGGCGTTATCAACCTCATCAAGTCAAACACATTGACACAGAAACCACTACTACACCATCAACAGTTGTACAAAACGTCTGATATGAGTTTGTGAATGGCGTTATCAACCTCATCAAATCAAACACATTGACACAGAAACCACTACTACACCATCAACAGTTGTACAAAACGTCTGATATGAGTTTGTGAATGGCGTTATCAACCTTATCAAATCAAACACATTGACACAGAAACCACTACTACACCATCAACAGTTGTACAAAACGTCTGATATGAGTTTGTGAATGGCGTTATCAACCTTATCAAATCAAACACATTGACACAGAAACCACTACTACACCATCAACAGTTGTACAAACCGTCTGATATGAGTTTGTGAATGGCGTTATCAACCTTATCAAATCAAACACATTGACACAGTGTACAAACCGTCTGATATGAGTTTGTGAATGGCGTTATCAACCTCATCAAGTCAAACACATTGACACAGAAACCACTACTACACCATCAACAGTTGTACAAAACGTCTGATATGAGTTTGTGAATGGCGTTATCAACCTCATCAAGTCAAACACATTGACACAGAAACCACTACTACACCATCAACAGTTGTACAAACCGTCTGATATGAGTTTGTGAATGGCGTTATCAACCTTATCAAATCAAACACATTGACACAGAAACCACTACTACACCATCAACAGTTGTACAAAACGTCTGATATGAGTTTGTGAACGGCGTTATCAACCTTATCAAATCAAACACATTGACACAGAAACCTCTACTACACCACCAACAGTTGTACAAAACGTCTGATATGAGTTTGTGAATGGCGTTATCAACCTCATCAAGTCAAACACATTGACACAGAAACCACTACTACACCATCAACAGTTGTACAAACCGTCTGATATGAGTTTGTGAATGGCGTTATCAACCTTATCAAATCAAACACATTGACACAGAAACCACTACTACACCATCAACAGTTGTACAAAACGTCTGATATGAGTTTGTGAATGGCGTTATCAACCTTATCAAATCAAACACATTGACACAGAAACCACTACTACACCACCAACAGTTGTACAAACCGTCTGATATGAGTTTGTGAATGGCGTTATCAACCTCATCAAGTCAAACACATTGACACAGAAACCACTACTACACCATCAACAGTTGTACAAAACGTCTGATATGAGTTTGTGAATGGCGTTATCAACCTCATCAAGTCAAACACATTGACACAGAAACCACTACTACACCACCAACAGTTGTACAAAACGTCTGATATGAGTTTGTGAATGGCGTTATCAACCTCATCAAGTCAAACACATTGACACAGAAACCACTACTACACCATCAACAGTGTACAAACCGTCTGATATGAGTTTGTGAATGGCGTTATCAACCTTATCAAATCAGACACATTGACACAGAAACCACTACTACACCATCAACAGTTGTACAAAACGTCTGATATGAGTTTGTGAATGGCGTTATCAACCTCATCAAGTCAAACACATTGACACAGAAACCACTACTACACCATCAACAGTTGTACAAAACGTCTGATATGAGTTTGTGAATGGCGTTATCAACCTCATCAAGTCAAACACATTGACACAGAAACCACTACTACACCATCAACAGTTGTACAAACCGTCTGATATGAGTTTGTGAATGGCGTTATCAACCTTATCAAATCAAACACATTGACACAGAAACCACTACTACACCATCAACAGTTGTACAAAACGTCTGATATGAGTTTGTGAATGGCGTTATCAACCTTATCAAATCAAACACATTGACACAGAAACCACTACTACACCATCAACAGTTGTACAAAACGTCTGATATGAGTTTGTGAATGGCGTTATCAACCTCATCAAGTCAAACACATTGACACAGAAACCACTACTACACCATCAACAGTTGTACAAAACGTCTGATATGAGTTTGTGAATGGCGTTATCAACCTCATCAAGTCAAACACATTGACACAGAAACCACTACTACACCATCAACAGTTGTACAAAACGTCTGATATGAGTTTGTGAATGGCGTTATCAACCTTATCAAATCAAACACATTGACACAGAAACCACTACTACACCATCAACAGTTGTACAAAACGTCTGATATGAGTTTGTGAATGGCGTTATCAACCTCATCAAGTCAAACACATTGACACAGAAACCACTACTACACCATCAACAGTTGTACAAAACGTCTGATATGAGTTTGTGAATGGCGTTATCAACCTTATCAAATCAAACACATTGACACAGAAACCACTACTACACCATCAACAGTTGTACAAAACGTCTGATATGAGTTTGTGAATGGCGTTATCAACCTCATCATGTCAAACACATTGACACAGAAACCACTACTACACCATCAACAGTTGTACAAAACGTCTGATATGAGTTTGTGAATGGCGTTATCAACCTCATCAAGTCAAACACATTGACACAGAAACCACTACTACACCATCAACAGTTGTACAAAACGTCTGATATGAGTTTGTGAATGGCGTTATCAACCTTATCAAATCAAACACATTGACACAGAAACCACTACTACACCATCAACAGTTGTACAAACCGTCTGATATGAGTTTGTGAATGGCGTTATCAACCTCATCAAGTCAAACACATTGACACAGAAACCACTACTACACCATCAACAGTTGTACAAAACGTTATCAAATCAGACACATTGACACAGAAACCACTACTACACCACCAACAGTTGTACAAAACGTCTGATATGAGTTTGTGAATGGCGTTATCAACCTCATCAAGTCAAACACATTGACACAGAAACCACTACTACATCACAGAAACCACTACTACACCATCAACAGTTGTACAAAACGTCTGATATGAGTTTGTGAATGGCGTTATCAACCTTATCAAATCAAACACATTGACACAGAAACCACTACTACACCATCAACAGTTGTACAAAACGTCTGATATGAGTTTGTGAATGGCGTTATCAACCTCATCAAATCAAACACATTGACACAGAAACCACTACTACACCACCAACAGTTGTACAAAACGTCTGATATGAGTTTGTGAATGGCGTTATCAACCTCATCAAGTCAAACACATTGACACAGAAACCACTACTACACCATCAACAGTTGTACAAAACGTCTGATATGAGTTTGTGAATGGCGTTATCAACCTTATCAAATCAAACACATTGACACAGAAACCACTACTACACCATCAACAGTTGTACAAAACGTCTGATATGAGTTTGTGAATGGCGTTATCAACCTCATCAAATCAAACACATTGACACAGAAACACTACTACTACACCATCAACAGTTGTACAAAACGTCTGATATGAGTTTGTGAATGGCGTTATCAACCTCATCAAGTCAAACACATTGACACAGAAACCACTACTACACCATCAACAGTTGTACAAAACGTCTGATATGAGTTTGTGAATGGCGTTATCAACCTCATCAAGTCAAACACATTGACACAGAAACCACTACTACACCCACAACAGTTGTACAAAACGTCTGATATGAGTTTGTGAATGGCGTTATCAACCTCATCAAGTCAAACACATTGACACAGAAACCACTACTACACCATCAACAGTTGTACAAAACCGTCTGATATGAGTTTGTGAATGGCGTTATCAACCTTATCAAATCAAACACATTGACACAGAAACCACTACTACACCATCAACAGTTGTACAAAACGTCTGATATGAGTTTGTGAATGGCGTTATCAACCTCATCAAGTCAAACACATTGACACAGAAACCACTACTACACCATCAACAGTTGTACAAAACGTCTGATATGAGTTTGTGAATGGCGTTATCAACCTCATCAAGTCAAACACATTGACACAGAAACCACTACTACACCATCAACAGTTGTACAAACCGTCTGATATGAGTTTGTGAATGGCGTTATCAACCTTATCAAATCAAACACATTGACACAGAAACCACTACTACACCATCAACAGTTGTACAAAACGTCTGATATGAGTTTGTGAATGGCGTTATCAACCTCATCAAATCAAACACATTGACACAGAAACCACTACTACACCACCAACAGTTGTACAAAACGTCTGATATGAGTTTGTGAATGGCGTTATCAACCTCATCAAGTCAAACACATTGACACAGAAACCACTACTACACCATCAACAGTTGTACAAAACGTCTGATATGAGTTTGTGAATGGCGTTATCAACCTCATCAAATCAAACACATTGACACAGAAACCACTACTACACCATCAACAGTTGTACAAAACGTCTGATATGAGTTTGTGAATGGCGTTATCAACCTTATCAAATCAAACACATTGACACAGAAACCACTACTACACCATCAACAGTTGTACAAAACGTCTGATATGAGTTTGTGAATGGCGTTATCAACCTCATCAAGTCAAACACATTGACACAGAAACCACTACTACACCATCAACAGTTGTACAAAACGTCTGATATGAGTTTGTGAATGGCGTTATCAACCTCATCAAGTCAAACACATTGACACAGAAACCACTACTACACCATAAACAGTTGTACAAAACGTCTGATTATGAGTTTGTGAATGGGGTTATCAACCTCATCAAGTCAAACACATTGACACAGAAACCACTACTACACCACCAACAGCCGAACAAAACGTCTCATACCAGGTTCTGAATGGCGTTATCAACCTCAAACAAACACATTGACACAGAAACCACTACTACACCATCAACAGTTGTACAAAACCGTCTGATATGAGTTTGTGAATGGCGTTATCAACCTTATCAAGTCAAAGCACACAGAAAACCACTACACTACACCATCAACAGTTTGTACAAAACGTCACAGAAACCACTACTACACCACCAACAGTTGTACAAAACGTCTGATATGAGTTTGTGAATGGCGTTATCAACCTCATCAAGTCAAACACATTGACACAGAAACCACTACTACACCATCAACAGTTGTACAAACCGTCTGATATGAGTTTGTGAATGGCGTTATCAACCTTATCAAATCAAACACATTGACACAGAAACCACTACTACACCATCAACAGTTGTACAAAACGTCTGATATGAGTTTGTGAATGGCGTTATCAACCTTATCAAATCAAACACATTGACACAGAAACCACTACTACACCATCAACAGTTGTACAAAACGTCTGATATGAGTTTGTGAATGGCGTTATCAACCTCATCAAGTCAAACACATTGACACAGAAACCACTACTACACCATCAACAGTTGTAAAAAAACGTCTGATATGAGTTTGTGAATGGCGTTATCAACCTTATCAAATCAAACACATTGACACAGAAACCACTACTACACCATCAACAGTTGTACAAAACGTCTGATATGAGTTTGTGAATGGCGTTATCAACCTCATCAAGTCAAACACATTGACACAGAAACCACTACTACACCATCAACAGTTGTACAAAACGTCTGATATGAGTTTGTGAATGGCGTTATCAACCTCATCAAATCAAACACATTGACACAGAAACCACTACTACACCATCAACAGTTGTACAAAACGTCTGATATGAGTTTGTGAATGGCGTTATCAACCTCATCAAGTCAAACACATTGACACAGAAACCACTACTACACCATCAACAGTTGTACAAACCGTCTGATATGAGTTTGTGAATGGCGTTATCAACCTTATCAAATCAAACACATTGACACAGAAACCACTACTACACCACCAACAGTTGTACAAAACGTCTGATATGAGTTTGTGAATGGCGTTATCAACCTCATCAAGTCAAACACATTGACACAGAAACCACTACTACACCACCAACAGTTGTACAAAACGTCTGATATGAGTTTGTGAATGGCGTTATCGACCTCATCAAGTCAAACACATTGACACAGAAACCACTACTACACCACCAACAGTTGTACAAAACGTCTGATATGAGTTTGTAAATGACGTTATCAACCTCATCAATTCAAACACATTGACACAGAAACCACTACTACATCATCAACAGTTGTCCAAACCGTCTGATATGAGTTTGTGAATGGCGTTATCAACCTTATCAAATCAAACACATTGACAGAGAAACCACTACTACACCATCAACAGTTGTACAAAACGTCTGATATGAGTTTGTGAATGGCGTTATCAACCTCATCAAGTCAAACACATTGACACAGAAACCACTACTACACCATCAACAGTTGTACAAAACGTCTGATATGAGTTTGTGAATGGCGTTATCAACCTCATCAAATCAAACACATTGACACAGAAACCACTACTACACCATCAACAGTTGTACAAACCGTCTGATATGAGTTTGTGAATGGCGTTATCAACCTCATCAAGTCAAACACATTGACACAGAAACCACTACTACACCATCAACAGTTGTACAAAACGTCTGATATGAGTTTGTGAATGGCGTTATCAACCTCATCATGTCAAACACATTGACACAGAAACCACTACAACACCATCAACAGTTGTACAAAACGTCTGATATGAGTTTGTGAATGGGGTTATCAACCTCATCAAGTCAAACACATTGACACAGAAACCACTACTACACCACCAACAGGTGTACAAAACGTCTGATATGAGTTTGTGAATGGCGTTATCAACCTCATCAAATCAAACACATTGACACAGAAACCACTACTACACCATCAACAGTTGTACAAACCATCTGATATGAGTTTGTGAATGGCGTTATCAACCTTATCAAATCAAACACATTGACACAGAAACCACTACTCAAGTCTTGACACTACACCATCAACAGTTGTACCAATGGCGTCAACAGTTGTACAAACCGTCTGATATGAGTTTGTGAATGGCGTTATCAACCTCATCAAGTCAAACACATTGACACAGAAACCACTACTACACCATCAACAGTTGTACAAAACGTCTGATATGAGTTTGTGAATGGCGTTATCAACCTCATCAAATCAAACACATTGACACAGAAACCACTACTACACCATCAACAGTTGTACAAAACGTCTGATATGAGTTTGTGAATGGCGTTATCAACCTCATCAAGTCAAACACATTGACACAGAAACCACTACTACACCATCAACAGTTGTACAAAACGTCTGATATGAGTTTGTGAATGGCGTTATCAACCTTATCAAATCAAACACATTGACACAGAAACCACTACTACACCATCAACAGTTGTACAAAACGTCTGATATGAGTTTGTGAATGGCGTTATCAACCTCATCAAATCAAAAACACATTGACACAGAAAACCACTACTACACCATCAACAGTTGTACAAAACGTCTGATATGAGTTTGTGAATGGCGTTATCAACCTCATCAAGTCAAACACATTGACACAGAAACCACTACTACACCATCAACAGTTGTACAAAACGTCTGATATGAGTTTGTGAATGGCGTTATCAACCTCATCAAGTCAAACACATTGACACAGAAACCACTACTACACCATCAACAGTTGTACAAACGTCTGATATGAGTTTGTGAATCGCGTTATCAACCTTCAAATCATCAAAACCACTACTACACAAACACATTGACACAGAAACCACTACTACACCATCAACAGTTGTACAAAACGTCTGATATGAGTTTGTGAATGGCGTTATCAAACCTTATCAAATCAAAACACATTGACACCGAAACCACTACTACAGCAGCAACAGTTGTACAAACCGTCTGATATGAGTTTGTGAATGGCGTTATCAACCTCATCAAATCAGACACATTGACACAGAAACCACTACTACACCATCAACAGTTGTACAAAACGTCTGATATGAGTTTGTGAATGGCGTTATCAACCTCATCAAGTCAAACACATTGACACAGAAACCACTACTACACCATCAACAGTTGTACAAAACGTCTGATATGAGTTTGTGAATGGCGTTATCAACCTCATCAAGTCAAACACAACACACTTGACACAGAAAAACCACTACAACCTTATCAAATCAAACACATTGACACAGAAACCACAACAGTTGTACAAAACGTCTGATATGAGTTTGTGAATGGCGTTATCAACCTCATCAAGTCAAACACATTGACACAGAAACCACTACTACACCATCAACAGTTGTACAAAACGTCTGATATGAGTTTGTGAATGGCGTTATCAACCTTATCAAATCAAACACATTGACACAGAAACCACTGCTACACCACCAACAGTTGTACAAAACGTCTGATATGAGATTGTGAATGGCGTTATCAACCTCATCAAGTCAAACACATTGACACAGAAACCACTACTACACCACCAACAGTTGTACAAAACGTCTGATATGAGTTTGTGAATGGCGTTATCAACCTTATCAAATCAAACACATTGACACAGAAACCACTACTACACCATCAACAGTTGTACAAAACGTCTGATATGAGTTTGTGAATGGCGTTATCAACCTCATCAAATCAAACACATTGACACAGAAACCACTACTACACCATCAACAGTTGTACAAAACGTCTGATATGAGTTTGTGAATGGCGTTATCAACCTCATCAAGTCAAACACATTGACACAGAAAAACCACTACTACACCCACAACAGTTGTACAAAAACGTCTGATATGAACAGTTTGTGATATGATGGTGAATGGCGTTATCAACCTCATCAAGTCAAACACATTGACACAGAAACCACTACTACACCATCAACAGTTGTACAAAACGTCTGATATGAGTTTGTGAATGGCGTTATCAACCTTATCAAATCAAACACATTGACACAGAAACCACTACTACACCATCAACAGTTGTACAAAACGTCTGATATGAGTTTGTGAATGGCGTTATCAACCTTATCAAATCAAACACATTGACACAGAAACCACTACTACACCACCACTACCAAACAGTTGTACAAACGGTCTGATATGAGTTTGTGAGTGGCGTTCTCAACCTTATAAAAACAAACACATTGACACAGAAAACCACTACTACACCACAAACCGTCTCAACAGTTGTACAAAACGTCTGATATGAGTTTGTGAATGGCGTTATCAACCTTATCAAATCAAACACATTGACACAGAAACCACTACTACACCATCAACAGTTGTACAAACCGTCTGATATGAGTTTGTGAATGGCGTTATCAACCTCATCAAATCAAACACATTGACACAGAAACCACTACTACACCATCAACAGTTGTACAAAACGTCTGATATGAGTTTGTGAATGGCGTTATCAACCTCATCAAGTCAAACACATTGACACAGAAACCACTACTACACCATCAACAGTTGTACAAAACGTCTGATATGAGTTTGTGAATGGCGTTATCAACCTTATCAAATCAAACACATTGACACAGAAACCACTACTACACCATCAACAGTTGTACAAAACGTCTGATATGAGTTTGTGAATGGCGTTATCAACCTTATCAAATCAAACACATTGACACAGAAACCACTACTACAAAAACCATCATCAACAAATCAGTTGTACAAAAACGTCTGATATGAGTTTGTGAATGGCGTTATCAACCTCATCAAGTCAAACACATTGACACAGAAACCACTACTACACCACCAACAGTTGTACAAAACGTCTGATATGAGTTTGTGAATGGCGACACAGTTGTACAAACCGTCTGATATGAGTTTGTGAATGGCGTTATCAACCTTATCAAATCAAACACATTGACACAGAAACCACTACTACACCATCAACAGTTGTACAAACCGTCTGATATGAGTTTGTGAATGGCGTTATCAACCTCATCAAGTCAAACACATTGACACAGAAACCACTACTACACCATAAACAGTTGTACAAAACGTCTGATTATGAGTTTGTGAATGGGGTTATCAACCTCATCAAGTCAAACACATTGACACAGAAACCACTACTACACCATCAACAGTTGTACAAAACGTCTGATATGAGTTTGTGAATGGCGTTATCAACCTTATCAAATCAAACACATTGACACAGAAACCACTACTACACCACCAACAGTTGTACAAACCGTCTGATATGAGTTTGTGAATGGCGTTATCAACCTCATCAAGTCAAACACATTGACACAGAAACCACTACTACACCATCAACAGTTGTACAAAACGTCTGATAGTTGTACAAACCGTCTGATATGAGTTTGTGAATGGCGTTATCAACCTTATCAAATCAAACACATTGACACAGAAACCACTACTACACCATCAACAGTTGTACAAAACGTCTGATATGAGTTTGTGAATGGCGTTATCAACCTCATCAAATCAAACACATTGACACAGAAACCACTACTACACCACCAACAGTTGTACAAACCGTCTGATATGAGTTTGTGAATGGCGTTATCAACCTCATCAAGTCAAACACATTGACACAGAAACCACTACTACACCATCAACAGTTGTACAAAACGTCTGATATGAGTTTGTGAATGGCGTTATCAACCTCATCAAACACAGAAACCACTCAAACACATTGACACAGAAACCACTACTACACATCAACAGTTGTACAAAATATGAGTTTTGTGAATGGCGTTATCAACCTCATCAAGTCAAACACATTGACACAGAAACCACTACTACACCATCAACAGTTGTACAAAACGTCTGATATGAGTTTGTGAATGGCGTTATCAACCTTATCAAATCAAACACATTGACACAGAAACCACTACTACACCACCAACAGTTGTACAAAACGTCTGATATGAGTTTGTGAATGGCGTTATCAACCTCATCAAATCAAACACATTGACACAGAAACCACTACTACACCATCAACAGTTGTACAAAACGTCTGATATGAGTTTGTGAATGGCGTTATCAACCTCATCAAGTCAAACACATTGACACAGAAACCACTACTACACCATCAACAGTTGTACAAAACGTCTGATATGAGTTTGTGAATGGCGTTATCAACCTCATCAAATCAAACACATTGACACAGAAACCACTACTACACCATCAACAGTTGTACAAACCGTCTGATATGAGTTTGTGAATGGCGTTATCAACCTTATCAAATCAAACACATTGACACAGAAACCACTACTACACCACCAACAGTTGTACAAAACGTCTGTGTACAAAACGTCTGACTATGAGTTTGTGAATGGGGTTATCAACCTTATCAAATCAAACACATTGACACAGAAACCACTACTACTACACCATCAACAGTTGTACAAAACGTCTGATATGAGTTTGTGAATGGCGTTATCAACCTCATCAAGTCAAACACATTGACACAGAAACCACTACTACACCATCAACAGTTGTACAAACCGTCTGATATGAGTTTGTGAATGGCGTTATCAACCTTATCAAATCAAACACATTGACACAGAAACCACTACTACACCATCAACAGTTGTACAAAACGTCTGATATGAGTTTGTGAATGGCGTTATCAACCTTATCAAATCAAACACATTGACACAGAAACCACTACTACACCACCAACAGTTGTACAAAACGTCTGATATGAGTTTGTGAATGGCGTTATCAACCTCATCAAGTCAAACACATTGACACAGAAACCACTACTACACCATCAACAGATGTACAAAACGTCTGATATGCGTTTGTGAATGGGGTTATCAACCTCATCAGGTCAAACACATTGACACAGAAACCACTACTATACCTTCAACAGATGTACAAAACGTCTGATATGAGTTTGTGAATGGGGCTATCAAACTCATCAAGTCAAACACATTGACACAGAAACCACTACTACACCATCAACAGTTGTACAAACTACTACATCATCAACAGTTGTACAAACCGTCTGATATGAGTTTGTGAATGGCGTTATCAACCTCATAAAGTCAAACACATTGACACAGAAACCACTACTATACCGTCAACAGATGTACAAAACGTCTGATATGAGTTTGTGAATGGGGCTATCAAACTCATCAAGTCAAACACATTGACACAGAAACCACTACTGTACCATCAACAGTTGTACAACACGTCTAATATGAGTTTCTGAATGGGGTTATCAACCTCATCAAATCAAACACATTGACACAGCCACCACTACTACACCATCAACAGTTGTACAACACGTCTGATATGAGTTTGTGTATGGGGTTATCAACCTCATCAAGTCAAACAAGTTGACACAGACACCACTACTAAACCATCAACAGTTGTACAACACGTCTGATATGAGTTTGTGAATGGGGTTATCAATCTCATCAAGTCAAACACATTGACTTAGAAACCACTACTACCACCAACCACATCAACAGTTGTACAAACCGTCTGATATGAGTTTTTGGTGAATGGCGTTATCAACCTTATCAAATCAACACACATTGACACAGAAACCACTAACCACTACACACCAACAACAGTTGTACACCCCGTCTGATATGAGTTTGTGAATGGCGTTATCAACCTCATCAAGTCAAACACATTGACACAGAAACCACCCACATATCCCCCTCCGTTGAACCAAACGATGATAAGGTTTGAGCATGCGTTTCCTCATTGTAAACACATGACAAGAACATATATCATAAACAGTTTAAAAAGTAGATATGGCTTATGTGCCTTTTGTACCCAACACCCGTCACCACCATTACCCTAACCCATAAAAACCACCCCCCCCCTAAAAACCCCCCTATATGCTAAATATGCAATTGTTCTATTCATACATACACCCAAAAACAATACCACCTAAAAACTCCCCCCCCCCACACCCCTCGACCCCTATATATACCCCCCCTTAAACATACATTTTTTTTCCCATTTTTTTTTTTTAATTTACCCCCACCCCCCTACCCCCCCAACCCCTCCCCCCCAACACCAACCCACCTCTAAACCCCTAATCACATCTAAATATCCATTTTAACACCCCACAACACAAACTACCCCCAAAAATCCCAAATCCCCAAAACACCCCCTAATACCCCACCCCAACAACCCCACCACCACA